>CM041543.1:13609500-13862000 GCA_023238725.1 Scortum barcoo | reverse complement strand
GAAGTGGTCTGTGGTCACCACCTGCAGAACCACTCCTTTATTGGTGGTATCTTGCTAATTGCCTATAATTTCCACCTGTTGTCTATTCCATTTGCACAACAGCATGTGAAATTGATTGTCAATCAGTGTTGTTTCCTAAGTGGACAGTTTGATTTCACAGAAGTGTGATTGACTTGGAGTTACATTGTGTTGTTTCCAAGTGTTCCCTTTATTTTTTTTGAGCAGTGTAGTTTACCTTCCACCATAAAATTCATTGGCTAGATTCAAACTTGCTGAAATAAGATATTAGATTCATCTTACCTTGATTCCAGCTCCTAGTATCAGCTCTTACACGGATAGTCAGGTGATCAGGCTCATAGACAGATTATCACACAACATGGGAACAGAGTGAAGGGATGTGAAGAAACTTGTAATCAAAGGTAGGTACCCCAACTGTAGAGACACCAAAGTAATCACTAATGATTATTTTGTAGATGAGCATTTGTAATTTCCTGAATGTTGCTCTTAGAATCTCTCTCTGTTGGGTTGGGTTATTAGTGAAGTGGTAATGAAATGTGTCTCTATGCCTGCATGCTTTTGCCATATTCATACAAATTCAGTATTATACTGTATTCGGACTCACAGTTGGATTTGGCAACAAAATACTGTAACGACAGCCCACATTTCCCATTATGCCTATTAATGGACTAAGTAGTTACATTTCTTTACACTGGCTGTATTTTGCTGCCAAGTCTTGTGTTACGCCCCAGCCTAGGGGAATCTGAGGCACAACATATGGGGTGAGACTCCCTCTCTTTTTGCTCCCAAGGACGACCAGATAAATTGCAGTCCAACAAATTATTTCTTCACAACAAAAAAACTGGGTTATAGGTTATAGGCGTCGGGGGAAGCATGGCCAAAACAACAAACAAAACCATCTAGAAACAAAAATCCACTAACTTACCTACTTGAATAAGAAAATAAAACACAGGTATCTTACCTGCCTCCCTAAACATAAACAAGAGAAAACTTAAGAAAAGAAAATAGCTTCTTCCCTCTACAGTAACCCGGACTGCACAAACAAAGAAATAACAAAACTCAAAAGTGGTATGACTGCACACCCGCAGCACCACATATAACAATACAGTTTACGCCAGCAGCACACAGCACACCACAGTATGGCCGGGTCTCAGGCATGAATGAGAGAGAGAGCAACCGGCATGGGCGGGTCCCATTTTAAACCTGGTCCTGCTGATCCTCCGTCCAATCACTGGCCACCACCTACACAGAACACAAGAGGGATGGAGGGGAAGAACAAAGAAAACAGCACCTCCCTCAGGCAGGGAAATACAACACACACTGAGGAAGACACAGACACACAGAAACGAGTGAAATGAGTGAGGGTAGGGACTAAATTCTGTCTTTTAATAGAGATTATTTACCGCATCTAGGACAGGCAAAGCTCATACCAAAATGACACCTGCAAACACAATCCAAACTATACTATACTATATCCTTAATTAAATAAATACATACTCTCAACTTTATAGAGTGGGTCCAAATAAATTATTACTCCCCAGTTTCTTCTATTCTCACTAATGCAGACAAATCCCAACCTTTCTATCTGCAGCGTGGTGTAAAGCAGGACAAGCCCCTCCGCTACATTTTGATTTTGTTTTAGAACCTTTTGCAATAGGAATCAGGGGTCACTGAGGTATCCCTAGGGTACAATTTTGTTATTTTGAAGGCCTTGGGAATTTTGTATGCTGCCAATTTATTGATTTGTTTATCTGATCCAGCAGTTTCATTTCCCAACCTCCTGAGCTACATTAAATCATTTATTAAACAGTCAGGATATATAATTAACTGAGATAAAAGTGAATTCATGCCACTAATTAATAACTGGACATTCTTGAAACCTCTGCCGCTGAAATTAGTCACCATCCACTTAACCTACCCTGGACTTAAAACCTCCAGAAACCTGAAATTTATGCAACTTTTCTAAGGTAAACTAAAGCTAACATCAGGAATTGGAGGTTGCTTCCCCTCTCAATGACTGACCACATCAGTGCTATATATACAGTGGGGCAAAAAAGTATTTAGTCAGCCACCAATTGTGCAAGTTCTCCCACTTAAAAAGATGAGAGAGGCCTGTAATTTTCATCATAGGTACACTTCAACTATGAGAGACAGAATGGGGGGAAAGAATCCAGGAAATCACATTGTAGGATTTTTAATGAATTAATTGGTAAATTCCTCTGTAAAATAAGTATTTGGTCACCTACAAACAAGCAAGATTTCTGGCTCTCACAGACCTGTAACTTCTTCTTTAAGAGGCTCCTCTGTCCTCCACTCGTTACCTGTATTAATGGCACCTGTTTGAACTTGTTATCAGTATAAAAGACACCTGTCCACAACCTCAAACAGTCAGACTCCAAACTCCACTATGGCCAAGACCAAAGAGCTGTCAAAGGACACCAGAAACAAAATTGTAGACCAGCACCAGGCTGGGAAGACTGAATCTGCAATAGGTAAGCAGCTTGGTGTGAAGAAATCAACTGTGGGAGCAATTATTAGAAAATGGAAGACATACAAGACCACTGATAATCTCCCTCGATCTGTGGGACTCCATGCAAGATTTCACCCCTGTGGGAGTCAAAATGATCACGAGAACGGTGAGCAAAAATCCCTAGAACCACACGGGGGGACCTAGTGAATGACCTGCAGAGAGCTGGGACCAAAGTAACAAAGGCTACCATCAGTAACACACTACGCCGCCAGGGACTCAAATCCTGCAGTGCCAGACGTGTCCCCCTGCTTAAGCCAGTACATGTCCAGGCCCGTCTGAAGTTTGCTAGAGAGCATTTGGATGATCCAGAAGAGGATTGGGAGAATGTCATATGGTCAGATGAAACCAAAATAGAACTTTTTGGTAAAAACTCAACTTGTCGTGTTTGGAGGAGAAAGAATGCTGAGTTGCATCCAAAGAACACCATACCTACTGTGAAGCATGGGGGTGGAAACATCATGCTTTGGGGCTGTTTCTTCTGCAAAGGGACCAGGACGACTGATCCGTGTAAAGGAAAGAATGAATGGGGCCATGTATCGTGAGATTTTGAGTGAAAACCTAATTCCATCAGCAAGGGCATTGAAGATGAAACGTGGCTGGGTCTTTCAGCATGACAATGATCCCAAACACACCACCCGGAGCAACTGTGAAGGAGTGGCTTCGTAAGAAGCATTTCAAGGTCCTGGAGTGGCCTAGCCAGTCTCCAGATCTCAACCCACATAGAAAATCTTTGGAGGGAGTTGAAAGTCCGTGTTGCCCAGTGACAGCCCCAAAACATCACTGCTCTAGAGGAGATCTGCATGGAGGAATGGGCCAAAATACCAGCAACAGTGTGTGTGAAAACCTTGTGAAGACTTACAGAAAACGTTTGACCTCTGTCATTGCAACAAAGGGTAACAAAGGTAGGGTATATAACAAAGTATTGAGATGAACTTTTGTTATTGACCAAATACTTATTTTCCACCATAATTTGCAAATAAATTCTTTAAAAATCAGACAATGTGATTTTCTGGATTTTTTTTTCTCATTCTGTCTCTCATAGTTGAAGGTATACCTATGATGAAAATTGGAGACCTCTCTCATCTTTTAAGTGGGAGAACTTGCACAAGTTGGTGGCTGACTAAATACTTTTTTGCCCCACTGTATATACTGGATTCAGCTGTCTTCTCATTTGTCCCCTGGCAGTCCCACTTACAGAAGAACGTAAACAGGTGTGGCGTTGTCCTTCCTGTACTCCTGGGGTGCATTATGGGGTGCTCTTTTCTGGAGCACAGCCCTCTTAAAAATTGCTTGGTCATAACTTAATTCTCAGAGACTCAGAAAGATTTCAATCAAATAAAAAAAATCTTTGGACTGCCAAATGTCTCTTTACACTCCCCAGAAGCATACAAGCACTTGTTCAAGTCAAGCATTTTGTACAGGAGTGTATCCCAGAAATCACAATAATACCATCCATCCATCCATACATCCATCCGAGAGGCGGGGTACACCCTGGACTGGACACGCCAGTCACATCGCAGGGACATGACATAGAAAGACAGACAACCACTCACATTCACCACAATAATACCAATACTATTTAATTCTCTAAACATTTATTACTGCCAAAGGATCACTGTCACATTTTTTCAAGATTCAAGATTCAAGATTCAAGATTCTTTATTGTCATTCCAACACAAGTCAAACATGGATGGAGCGAGATAAGATACCCTGGTCCCGGTGCAAGCCCAAAAGTATAAAGATATAAAAAAGTATAATATTATAAAAATAAAATAAACAAGATAAAATAAACAAGATAGAAAAGCGAAAATGAGGTAGTGCAAGATAAAACAGAATAAATATGATTTAACTGTAGTGCAAAAAAAAAGCAACAAAAGCAACTGCATTCTGTGCAGGTGTTGCAGTGTGCAGATGTGTATTGTCTTTGGGTGGCTGTCAGAAGAGGGAGGGAGTGGGGGGGGGGGCAGCAGGGGCTACAGGGGTCCTCCAGAGTTCAACAGTCTCACAGCTTCCGGGAAGAAGCTGTTCCTCAGTCTGGTGGTCCTGCTCTTAATGCTCCGCAGCCTCCTCCTGCCTGAGGGGAGGGGGACAACAAACAGTTCGTGTGCAGTGTGTGAGTGGGGTCCTTCATGATGCAGGAGGCCCGTTTCCTGCATCTGGAAGGTGTAGATGTCCGTGGTGGTGGGCAGACTGCGTCCCACAGTCCTCTGTGCAGCCTTCACCACCCTCTGCAGAGAGCCTTCTTCTCTGCCGCCGAGCAGCTGCCGTGCCACACGATGATGCAGGAGGACAGGACGCTCTCCACCACACATCTGTAGAAGGAGGTCAGGACTGAGCTCCCCAGCCCGGCGCGCCTCAGCCTCCTGAGGAAGTAGAGACGCTGATGTGCCTTCCTAATGAGACAGGAAGTGTTCTTGCTCCAGGTGAGGTCGTCAGAGATGTGTACGCCCAGGTACCTGAAGCTGGAGACCACTTCCACCGCAGTCCCTCCGATGTACAGGGGAGAGGGAGGTGTCTGCCCCTTCTGAAGTCCACGATCATCTCCTTGGTCTTCTTCACGTTGATGCAGAGGTTGTTTTGTCTGCACCAACCCTCCAGGTGTTCCACCTCCTGCCTGTAGTCGGACTCGTCGTTGTTAGCGATCCGTCCCACCACAGCTGTGTCATCCGCGAACTTCACGATCAGACAGCTCGGATGTATCGCTGAGCAGTCGTGTGTGAGCAGGGTGAACAGGAGGGGGCTCAGCACACAGCCCTGGGGGGAGCCGGTGCTGAGGCTGATGGAGGAGGAGGAGACGTCGTGGATCCTCACAGACTGCGGTCTGTCTTTTTCTGGCACTGTCCATTACTAGGTTATTTTTGGTGTGACATATTTAATTAGGCCATTCTCTCACAAAAGCGAGCTCTTGTGGCAGGCATGGTTGCAACTAAAAAATTAATATTACTTGTTATGCCTTTAATGACTTCCACAAAATACAGAGAACAGAACTTGAACCCTCATATTACTCAACTATATCAGATCCTTTCCTACAGCACAGGAAATGTGTACTACTACTACTAACAATAATGATAATAATGATAATGAAATAGGCTGTGTAAACCACCGATTTGTTTTTACCTACAACACATTACACACACTGTACCTCATCCTCATTTTTGAGGAGGTCACATCGCCAAGCAACACCACATGTAACTCTTATGTCCAGTTTAAAAAGATGGTCTTTGCCCCCATGTTGTTCTTAGAGGGCTCTAGAGAAAGGTCTTCCTGATGGATAGTCTAATAGATTCATGCAGACAGGCAATTAGATCTGCATTGGACTACATATAAAGTGCACTTTTGTTTAATTGCCTATAGATGTCACCATAAAAATATTATCTATGGTGCCGCTCAACAACTGGTACAGTTGCTGGGGCATCACAGGTAAAACTTTACCTAATAGCAGTAGAGGAAAGACAGTAGAATTTCCTACTCAAATACAAGTACAAATTCATTCTGATTTTTAGTCATGAGTACGGATCAATCTTCAAAAACCCTGGGTCCTATAATTCCCATAATGCACCCAGACACCATCTTCTATTAGACATCATGAGAGCATTAAGCATGCCTTATTGCCTTATCTTGCATCTGCCTGCTTTAATTACCTGCCTTGAAGCTAAGTCAGTAGCAATATGAAAATATTTTTTATTATATATGCTGAAACTTTGATAGTACATGAGTACATGAGAGAGGTAATCTGTGAAAAATCCTCTGGTCCTCTGGCTCCACCTGCTGGCAATAGGGGTATTGCCATTTGCAAAAATCTACCATTGCTGAATTAGAACAACCAATCAGAGCCAGGAGGAGTATCTGATGGATCAATCACCGCTCCTGCACAGGCTATGGAAAGCTGCTCTCGTCCATGCATTCTCACACTCGGTCAGACTCAGGAGCTTCAGAGATGGACAAACAGCCAAGAAAAACTGCCCATCCTTTTCCAGCAACAGCTTACATGACTAAGACAAGTAAACAAAAGTAAAGCAAAAAAGAAAGAATTTGACCATGCCGCTCTGCAGGGCGTAGCGGGGACAATGGAGCAGGGACCTGGAAGTTGCATTTTTTCAAATTTTCAACCTCCACTCTCTTCTGGGTCCTTCTGGCTTCAGCTTTAATGTCTTAAAAGTCACTTTGTGAGACCTTAATTCTTTCCTCAGCCTTGTGAAATAAATGACAGTGAGTACTGAGATTGATGCAGCTCTATTCAATGCCACTGCTGTCTCAAGTCGGTTTTATTTTTTTATTTAAGTGTTTAAGTTTAGTAATAAAATTCTTTTTGATATTGATTTTATCTTTTCTAATATTTCAGTATATATCCAAATCTAGTTTTAGTTTACCATAATCAACTTTTATACCTTCTGAAGATCAGTTCAGTTATGTGAGACATAACTGAATTGATCTCCAAAGTGCAACAAAGATTTCAACACAAACAGATCAATGTGCCTGATGTCATTTCACATTCATGCTTTGCATGAGCAGCTTACACATTGTTTAATGGGTACTTCAGCAAACAAGTGCTGAATGCATCTTCACACATTTCAGGGAGTTCAGGGATTCAGAAGAGACAAATCTTCATATCAGTATTGAAAAATTTTCTGCTTCTGCTGCAGATTAAATATCCTGATTGTTAGTCCTGAGTATGAATCTCCTAAAACACAAGTTCTTATAGTTCCCATAATGACACCATCTTTTAATCAATTTCACAAGACCATTTTCACAGTAACTGTCATTATAACCACAACTTAATCATAGCCTACAATATACAATATATTATATATAGCCTTGTTTCCAGTCATTGGTGTTTACAGAAGTTATGAAGTGATGAATTGATTTAAAATAATAAATAGTTATACCTCTTCAGGCCTTTAGTTATTCACTCTGCAAGTACAGTCTTTCAACTGAAGTGGTCAAACAGGTTGCAAACCATTGTTTTATATCTTTTATATCTTTTGTATGATAGCCTGTTCTAAGCAGATGCTCTAAACAAGATATAATATATAAAATGTTGTGTTTGTATTCAGTAAAAACAATGACAAAAGGGTTTTTTAAATTAAGTCTTTATTTCTATACATGATATACAGCTCCAACGATGGTCCTCATCCTAATAAACAGATTAAAACAGGGTCACCAACAACAGAAAGAGACACTGAGCCATGCTCAGCATAACAAGAGCATAAAATCTTTGGAGAATGTTCAAATAGTTCCCAGTGAATATCAAATAGCATTTTTGCTTTATATGGTTATCCGTACTCTAATACCTGGAAATCTCATGCTGAGATAAATGCTTTATCTGTTAGGGTTTGCATGTTCTCTGTCCTGCACTTCCTGTTTTATTTTGTAGTCTCGTCTCTCCTCACTTGTTTCTCACTTTACTTCCTGTCCTTTCATGTTTGCCTCTCCCATTTTGATTGCCTGCTCCGCCCCAATTGGTTTCACCTGTCACAAACAGATCAATGTGCCTGATGTCATTTCAGCCCCCAGCCTGCACCCAAGTTAGCTGGCTTTCAGCCTGCAGCCCCAGAGACTGAGCTTCACGGTGCCCCAGAGACTGAGCTTTCTCCGTCAGCCTTCCCCTGCCGACGCCTTCCCAGGAGACTGAGGCTTTCTCCGTCGGCCTTCCCAGCCGACACCTCTCCTGAACTCATTCGCCTGCTCGCCAAGGCTGCCCGAAGAAGGTTCAGCCTCCACCATCTGCCTCCGAAGGTCCAGCCTCCGTCTTCGCCTTGGGCTGTCGGCCTCCCGAGGGTTCCAACCCCGTCTTACATGCCGCCTTACGCCGCCAGAGGAGATTCGCCGTCGCCGCGGCCGCCGGTTCGAAGGGTTCAGCCTTCGCCGCCGTCTTCCTCCCGAAGGTTCTGCCTCCGCCGTCGGGTTCCCTGTCTTTGTCTTCGCCTCCATCGACCGGCCAATAAGGAAGGTGCATCGTAAATGCGCCGGTTGCCGGGGAGACATCGCCTTCGCCACGCCCGCGCCGGCCGCCTGAGGGGCTTCGCCTGACGCCGCCGCCCGGCCGCCTGAGAGGCCCGCTTCGGCCGTCGGCCTCCCGAGGCCTTCTGCCTCCGCCGGCCGCCAGAGGGTCTCCACGCCACGTCTTCGCCGCCGCCACCACCGCCACCGGAGGGTTCCGGCCGCTTCGTCTTCGCGCCACGTGCCGGCCTCCCGAGGGGTTCTGCCTCCGCCACGGCCGCCGGAAGGTTCCCGCCTTTGCCGTCGCCACTGGCGAGGGCCAAATCCCTCCTCCAGACCCCTCCGTCCATCCATCCCGAATCCCTCCTCCTCCGCATCGCCCTCCACCCTCCCTGCTTAGACTTATTGAACTATCATGGACGTCTGGAAGCCGTCCCTTGAGGGGGAGGTACTGTTAGGGTTTGCATGTTCTCTGTCCTGCACTTCCTGTTTTATTTTGTAGTCTCGTCTCTCCTCACTTGTTTCTCACTTTACTTCCTGTCCTTTCATGTTTGCCTCTCCCATTTTGATTGCCTGCTCCGCCCCAATTGGTTTCACCTGTCCCCATTAGTCTCCTCACCTGTTTCCACTTCCCTTTCCTCCAGCGTATTTATACCGGCCCTTCTCCTCTGTTCGTTGTCTTGTCGTCTGTGCTGTGCTGATCTGTTCTGTCCTGTGCTGTGCTGTGCTTCGCTTCGCGTTCGGTTCCTGCCTTCCTGTTCGGTTCCTGTGTTTGCCCGCAATAAAAAGTCTAACGTCTACTCAGCCTCCTGCCTCGTCTGCATCCTGGGTCCAATTCCGCTTCAACTTGCACCAACCTTAACAGTATCTCAATTTGTGATGCTACTTCTGTACTTACACTTGCTATCATGTGCATTAAATGCTTTCACTGTGCACTTGGAGTACCTGGATGGTGTACTCTTAACATTTGAAAGGTTCAGTGTTGAACACTGGACACTTCTCAACCTCAATGGTCGCCATTCTTGTCTACATAGCAGAAAATGAGTCCGAGGCTGCAGTGTTTATAATAGGCTACATAAACCTTCATTTATTTCACCTTAACAATCCATAGAAACAAATAAGCAACCCAGTTGCTGAATCTTTACTCAAGTAATTCTACAAAACCTAATTTGAAAGTTTGTTCTGACGTTCCTAAGATTAAGAAACTGCTGCACTGTGGGCTTTTATTGCTGCTTTCTTGGTTGTGGTGGGGACGTGTCAGCCGGCCTTCAGTAAAGACAGCACGCTCAGCGCTGCTTGCAGATTTGTAATGTATACTTTTACTATAATACTGAAGTACTAGTGAACACATCCTCCAACCAACAGGTTGGATGAGAGGGACCTGCTGGCGATATGCGCCACCACATAGCAATTCACGATTAAAAAGATGATAAAGAAAAGGTCAAAACAGTGGCTGAGTTCAATTTGAGATGACACTACACTGTAGAGATTCACGTATTATGCTGTTAAGTTCACAGTGTGTGCAGTTTATGAAGTGCGCAAATTGAGACACAGCAAAACTTCTCTATTCTCCTGGCGAAGGATTTTTATTTACAGGACAGATAGAGTCTAATCAATTTTCCCTTCAAACTCTCTGCAAGAAAGTGAATAATCAGACTTGGAATAAGCAGCTTGAGATAGAACTGAAATACCTTAACATAATGAAGGTGTCCTTATTCCCACTAGTCTACCTCCATTGGGACCTCCTCTGTAGTGGAGGTGGTAGAAGGCACTACAAGACTGCAAGAACAACACAGTATCTGCCATAGGTAAGTCATTCACAAAGTAATGAGCCTCAGTTCATTTGTGATCAGAGTCATTTTTAGAAACACTGAAAAATGTTATGAATGTCATAAGTTTCTCATTACTGTACTGCGTATGATTTAGTCTTTAGATATGTTATTTTTGGTTGAATGCATTGTTTCAGCATCTTTACATTCATCCACATAATTACTGTGGAAAAGATGATTATGGCAACAGTATTAATTTAAGTAATCCAGTTCACAGTAACTATATTTTCCAAAATTTGAGCTGACATCATTTGTTTTAGTATTGATCTGCTGACTTCATTAAGTGTCAGTTGTACAACCATAGAAACATTGCACTGCATCCTTTTCTCTCTATGACTCTCTTAATGTTAGAGTATAGTGTTACACTAAAAGATAGATAAAAGTCAGATTAAACTGTACACAGGCCACAGGAATTTCAAAAATGGAGAAAGAACACTAGAAAGAACACACTTTCACCAAAGTGAAATGCTCATGCATTGCATGTGCAAAATGCAGTTCATCTGACAATGAGACTAACCTTTGAGGGCCTCCAACAGAACCAATCTTCGCGTTGGTATCCTGGTCATTTAAGGAGTAAAAAACACATAAAGATATAAAAATAATATATTACATTATTGTTATTATTCTTTCACTGTCACTGACGCCCACAGAAATTCCACCTGCATCGCCCACACACTGGATGGGAGTCTGCATCATAAATGTATAATGAAAATTAAATGAATTATATTATGTCCATATGAAGGTACCAAACTATAATACTTCAACAGGAAATTATTAAATCAGCAGAAAACTAAATGAATGATTGCTCTGAATACTGAAACATAGATCAAAAATGGGTCGACTGCTCTTAGAAAATGGGGAAAAAATATGTGTGTAAATGTTTGGTTACTTAATAGCAGGTATAAAACTCACCTTGAATGGAGGCATAGCTCCATGGGTACTGTTGATCACACATGTCCACCCATCAGTGTTCTCAACCAACGTGAAAGAAATCTGCAATATAAATAATATAAATAGTTGAATATAAACTATAACACTTTAACAGCAGATTGTTAGAGTTGTTAAATTAATGGAAAACTAAATGAATGGTTGTTCTGTATACTCAAATGTAGATCAAAAATGGGGAAAAATATTTGTGTGTGTGTGTTTAGCAGATACAAAACTCACCTCGGTACTGTTGCTCATGAACGTCCACTTCTCAGAGTTAGCATTCAACTCAAGAGAAATCTGTAATATCATACAAATACACTGTGAAAAGTGTATCAAATGTTTTTCATATAACAATAACAAACTATTCCAGTGTAACAAGAACTTACTGACTGAACTAGACTGTAAGTTAAGGTTAATTTCTCCTGCAAGCTATACTCGTGCTAACTATGCTATCGTGGTGCATAGCATGTGATTCACTCAGATCGCCAGTTCACATTAAAGTGCAAATGGAAACTTCACTGGCTGCTGAAAAAGTCAGTCAGAAAGTGGCTATTCCACATCATACTCAGTAGTTGTACATATTAATTTCTGGTTAACATCTCCAAAGTTTACGTACTTTCAAAGACACCATTCTGAGTGCGTATATCGTAGAATTAACACCTTTACTGCCGTACTTCTGCATATGCGTGAGTACATCATTACGCAGAATGTATCATGTACTCCTGTGCGTTTGTCTAAATATGGGTATATGAGAATGGTTTTGAAGTAATTACCCAATACCTTAAGTGTGATGTAGGTTATGTCTAAATGATTACTTTTTACATTTCTGTCAGACAGTAATTGTTTTATTAGAGGAATAAGTATAGTAGTTTTATCTAGCTCATACTTGCAAACAAATGTAATTACATATCTCAGTCTACAAAAGCAACTCTTTGTTTGAAGTATTCAGATCATGTACTTAATTTACAAGCAAACGAAGAAATACCTTGATGTAATCATTCTGTTACTCTTTTCCCAAAATTAGATACATTAGGTGCTGTTGTGGCTTGTCTTTGGCTCCTTTTTTAACTCTACAGAAAAGATGTGCAATAAACCTGAAAAAACATGCCTATTTTTCAAAGTTCTTGTAGAGAACATTGATTATTAAGTCCTTTCCCTGGTCTGAGAGAATAAACTCCAATAATCTTCAGTAAGTTCCGTTCTTCATCCTTGTACATTGCAGAAGCAGAGGAGTAGTCCTTTCAAAGTGAAGGTAGACAAACCACATAGCACAAGGATCATTCATTTCACTTGCAAATCAGATGAGGAAGCAGGTGATGAACTGATCAGCTGTTGAACTGCGGGTGTGGTGAGCAGGCAGAGCCAGAACATGAAGGCATCACCCATGTCAACAAATACACAGGCACACACTACAAACACAGACTGAAGTACTAGAAAACTGATATGGCATGACCATAACAGATACTCTAATAAAAAAAAAAAAAAAACCTCAATCAATCAATTGACTCTTAAAATCAATTTAAGAGTCAATATGTTTCAAGATGGCGCCAAGTGAGTGGCCCCCCAAGTGAGATCCCCGCTGAACTTCGGAGGAGGAGAAGGGGAAGCAGCGCCGGAGTTAAGCGCCACGAATGGAGACGACGGTACAAACCTGCCTTCCATCTGTTATCACGGGAAACGTGAAGTCTCTGCCGAACAAGATGGAAGAGCTAAGCGGCGCTGACGAGGCTGCAGCGGGAGTACTGGAGTGCAGCCTGATGCACTTCACAGAGACCCTGGCTGAACCACCTCACCCCTGGACTCACTGGTGCAGCTGGACGGATTTCATCTCGTCAGAGCGGACAGGAATATAAGGGAGAGTGGTAAGAAGAAGGGACGGGGGAATTGTGCTGTTTGTGAACGACAAGTGGTGTAACCCTGGACACATCCATGTGAAGGAGCAATGATGTACCAGGGACATTGAGCTGCTGGCCGTGAGCATCCGGCCCTACTACCTGCCGAGGGAGTTTTCACATGTCATCGCAATAACGACGTACATCCCTCCCTCGGCCAACGCCGATGCAGCCTGCGAGCTTCTCCACAGTGTTGTGGCACAGCTTCAGACAGAGCATCCTCAAGCCTTTCTCCTCATCACCGGGGATTTTGAACCACGCTTCCCTGTCTGCCACTCTCCCCAACTTCCACCAGGACGTGAACTGCTGAACAGGGACAATAAAACTCTGGACCTGCTGTATGCAAACACAGCAGGCCTACAGCTCATCACCCTCCCCTCCCCCTGGGCTGGGCCGCTCAGATCACAACCTGGTCCATCTGTGCCACTGTTTACATGCACCTATGGTGAAGAGACAGCCCCCCAACAAAAGGCGTGTGAAGCAGGTCTGAGGAGGCCAGAGATGCACTGAGGGACTGTTTTGACACCACCGACTGGGAGGTGCTCTGTGGGCACACACGAACAGGACTTTGATAGTTTAACGGACTGCATCACAGATTACATTAACTTCTGTGTAGAAACCACCGTGCCCACCAAGAGGGTACGGTGTTTCTCAAACAACAAGCCCTGGGTGACTCCTGATCTGAGAGCCTTGCTGCAGGAGAAAAGGAGGGCTTTCCAGTCTGGCGACAGAGATGAACTGAGGAGGGTGCAGAGGGATCTTGAAACGGAAGATCAAAGAGTGCAAGGCCAGCTACAGGAGGAAAATGGAGGACCACCTGCAGCAAAACAACGCAAGGGAGGTTTGGAGAGGGCTCCAAGCTATCTCAGGACAGGGTAAAAACGAGAGGAGGAACCCTGAGCCTGGAGACAGAGAATGGGCCAACAAGCTAAATCTGTTCTTCAACAGATTTGATACTGGGCCCACCTCCACCCCCCTCAGCCTGAGCACAGACCAGCCCACCTTCCAGTCCCTAAAACTTCGCGCCCCAAGGAGCCCAACCACTTCGGACCCGTGGCCTTAACGTCTCACCTGATGAAGGCACTGGAGAGGATTCGTCCTCAGGCACCTCCGCCCCCTGGTGAGCCCAAACATGGATCCCCTGCAGTTTGCATACCAACCCGGCATTGGGGTGGATGATGCCGTCATCTACCTGCTGCAGAGATCCCTGTCTCACCTGGAGGACGCTGGAAACACTGTGAGGATTACCTTTTTTGATTTCTCCAGTGCTTTCAACATGATCCACCCCTCACTGCTCAGGGTGAAGCTGGAGAGAGCGGGGGCCAAGTGACCAGCTGGCTGCATGGGTCACCAACTACCTCACTGACAGACCCCAGTTTGTGAGGCTGCAGGACTGTGTGTCCGATGTGGTGGTCTGCAGCACAGGTGCCCCCCAGGGAACAGTCCTCTCACCTTTCCTCTTCACCCTGTACACATCGGACTTCACGTACTCCACGGCACAGTTGCCACCTCCAGAAGTTCTCCGATGACACTGCCATTGTGGGATGTGTGTCAGAGGGGAACGACTGTGAGTACAGGAAGGTCATCATGGACTTTGTCGACTGGTGTGAGCTGAATCACCTTCAAGTCAATGCCAGCAAGACAAAGGAGATGGTGATCGACTTCAGCAGGAAACCCTCATCCAGACATTGCACCAGTGAACATCCAGGGACTTGACATCGAGAGAGTGAGGACGTACAAGTACCTGGGTGTTCACTTAAATAACAAACTGGACTGGACTGACAACACTGACTCGCTCTACAAGAAGGGTCAGAGTCGTCTTTACATGCTGAGGAGGCTGGGATCTTTTGGTGTGTGCAGGCCACTGCTGAGGACCTTTTATGAGACTGTGGTGGCGTCTGTGGTCTCCTATGCAGTGGTCTGCTGGGGAGGGGGGTGTTCTGAGCGGGATAAGAAGAGGCTTCAACAGACTGATTAAAAGAGCCAGCTCAGTCTGTGGCTGCCCCCTGGACTCCATCGAGGTGATGGGGGAGAGGAGGGCTCTGGCCAAACTGTCCACCATCATGGACAACACCTCCCACCCTCTGCATCAGACTGTGGGGGCCTTAAGCAGCTCCTTCAGCAACAGACTGAGACACCCAAGGTGCGCTTCCGCAGGTCCTTCATCCCAAACACCATCAGACTGTTTAATGCTGCACTATGAATCTTTGCCATTGTAACAAACACTTCCATACCACAGTAGGACTGATGTTTACTGATGTTTTCATCATTGCACTGATGTTACTGATGTTTACTGATGTCCTAGCCATGCACTTTATGGTCTTTTTTCAATTCCACTCATTTACTATACTGTTAATTCATATCTGCTACATATCCATATTCACCTGTGCAATAACACCTCACCACAGCACATCTAACTGGGTGAGGCTGTGTATATAAATACTGTTTCTGTTTCTTTCTTTTTCTGTTGTTATTATTATTATTGTTCACTATTTATTGTAAATACTGTTTTTGTGTCTTTGTGTGTTTTTTTTTTTTGTCTATTATTTAATGTCTCTTTTACTTGTTTTTTGAGCTGCTGTAACAGTGGAATTTCCCCACTGTGGGATCAATAAAAAGATCTTATCTTATCTTATCTTATATTTGTTCCAACCCTCACCTATGGTCATGAGCTTTGGGTAGGAGATAAGATTGCAGATACAAGCAGCTGAAATGAGTTTCCTCCGTAGGGTGGCCGGGCCCAGCCTTAGAGATAGGGCTCAGAGAGTAGAGCCACTGCTCCTTCGTATTGAAAGGAGCCAGTTGAGGTGGTTCGGGCATCTGATCAGGATGCTACCTGGGCGCCTCCCTTTGGAGGTCTTCGGGGCACGCCCAACAGGTAGAAGGCCCCAGGACAGACCCAGAACACACTGGAGAGATTATATATCTCATCTAGCATTGGAACTCCTCAGGGTCCTGTCCGAGGAGCTGGAATATTGGCGCTTTTCCACTAGCACCTACTCGGCTCGACTCGGCTCGACTCAATTCGCTTTTTTTGGTTTTTCCATTACGTGTTAGTACCTGGTACCAGAAACTTTTCTAGTACCTGCTTGGCCGGGGTTTCAAGCTAGCTGAGTCGGGCTGAAAATGTGACGTCGGCAGACAGCAGGCCACTGATTGGCCAGAGCGTAACTAGATGAGTCAGGAGAGTGACTGGTTCATAAGAGCAACCCCGCCATTTTTAAAAAACAACGAACACGATCAGAGATGGCTGCACAGAAATCAACCCTGACGATGCGCAGACATTTCTTTGTCTGGTGGCGTCCATATAGTTGTTTCGTGCAAATCTTTGTGTGCGCATAACAAATGATGTTGCTGGAGTTTCAGCCATACGTTGCTATGATGACCCCACCCACGCTGAGGTGGTACTCTATTGTAATTGAAAACGACCAAAACTGAGTCGAGTTGAGTCGAGCTGCGTCGAGTAGTGCTAGAACAATGGTGATCTCAGTAATATTATTTAATTAGATGTCTGTTGGCAATGGTTATTCTGTGTATATGAAAACTGGTTTATGCTTACATGTATATTTACAGATCAGAACACTCAGAAATCCCCTCATCTACGTCAAGCAGCTAACCAGAGGCTTTATTTCATCTCTTAAAATACTGTAACGCACGCTTCTCCTCACTTAGTATGTCTGCTCCTAATCATCTGCAGCATAGACTGTATATAAAGATGGACGGCATGACAGCTCCCCAAAAGTAAAGGCAACACATCTCAATCCCCCTGGTGGCTGGTTGCAGTATAGGTCATACATCCTGTCACTTCCATGTTAGCAGATGGGACATGGGCCAAACAAAAAGATTAAAGTTTACATTAAACAAAATTTTCCCAAAGATGGTTTCTGTCATTTTAGGTTGTTCTTATCATGCTGATTTGAAGCGTTTGTTTTTCTGATGTGTGAATAAATAAAACATAAAACATTCAGGGCTGTAGCCTCAGATGCTCAGGCCTATTGACGCTGATCTGTCGCCTCAACCTGCTAACTTGTCAGAGGCCCACTCCCACCATTTCAAACAGGCACAACTTTGATTCAGTTCACCAAATCAAATTACATCATATTCGTACATTTATCTCACATTTTTACGTTTTTTGATGTTTACTGCACTTTGTCTATCTTCTGTGTGTACCTCAGTATTTTATTTCATTGTATTTTATTTTCTCTTATGTTATTCTTTTGTATTTTATTGTATTTTAATGTACCTGCTACTATGACAATTCAATTTCTCTTTCCGGTATCAATAAAGTTGCTGGTAGTTTAATTTCAGTCTAAAACTTTTAAACTTAGACACGCCATTTCATCGAAGGAGGCAGTGTTTGTTTTCATTCTGCAAGACGTTACGCCAACATGGTGACATCAACCCGTGGTGGACAGCAATGAAGTACATTTATTTAAGTACTGTACTTAAGTTCGAGTGTCTGTGCTTTACTTGAATATTTGTTTTTTGTAAACTCATGACTTGTTCTGTCATTACTTGATACTGTTAAACATGGCTTTGAAGTCAGCTGTTATTTTTACTTTTTTTTTAAATGTGATTGGTGACACGCCATGTTGCTCACAGGTGAAAAACCAATCACAGCGCATGCTCTTAAATGGGTTCGATGTAAATGTATATCAAGCAAACAAGTCATTGCATTCATTAGGTGGTTCCAGAGTTATGAGGGAAAAAAAATACAACAATGCATTGATATTAAAAACAAAATGTGCTTTTTACTACTTGAATTTATTGTATTTTTGAAAGCAAGAACTCCAGTACTCTAACAAAATTTGATCATGTGAGTGTTACAAATGCTATGCAGTATTGTAATAATTAATGTAAATAATGTTGAACATGTCAGATGGTATTTAAATAATTACATGATAATTTGCTTTGCGATTTCTGACGACTGTAATTTAGTTGTGTCAACCTATGTTGTTTTTATTACAGAAGGTAGAATCTCTTATTAATTTATCTTACAAACTAAAACATTATTTTTAACTCTTAGTCTTGAGATAATTAGGCCTTAAGTCTATACTTTCGATTTTGCTTTTAAATAATGTCTACCAGTGCCAGTGCTATCTTTTTTTCAGCATAACATAACCGGTTTGACCTCATAATTATTGTTTCACTTTGACATACTGTTCTAGAACAATTGACGTCATTTGATCATGCCAGTGTGACCGGGACTCCCCCTCCATAAAAAGTTTCAAAACTTCTTTGCTTTGATTTTGACTGTACTTTTTACACAGCGCTGTTACTCCTCCCAAATCCCAAATAAGACTATTTAGGTCTTTCTTGCTGAAGTTTGGAACAGTTTGTATACAGGAGATCTAACAGAGAATTAGACATCTCTGAGGTCTAACTGACCCCAAACATTAATAACATCACTATATAGGACATAATACTATACGGCTGTACGGACAGGTCCTGTTTACTGTGTGTGTTTGTTTCACATGTTATCATATAAGAAAAAGTGATGCATGAAACAACAACTGCATTTTTCCTTGATGTAAAGAAAATGCTCCAAGGAAAAGCCTAATAAGCACGTGCAACACCTGAAAGCTTGAGAGTTATAAAATAGATTTTAACATTGCTTATTAATGTATCAAGCTGGAGAAGAATAAAAGATGTGAGTTTGTGTGCTATCAGTGGTGTTTTTTCTCTGTTGGCTCTCTGGCAGATGTGGAAGAAGCAATTCAGCGGACTTAACGAGAACTTGTATGATCATGGTGAGAAGTAGGAGCGGTGGTATTAGCGTGGCCGTCGCCTGCTGCATGCGTCTCATTTTGGCTGAATGAAGAGTTGACCGCTTGGCTAGCCATAAGAAACTATGGGGAAAGTGTCACTAATGCATTATTAGCCATCAGTCTGCCATGACACCACAAATAACTTACCTGCTGTTTTCTTATACCTGTTCATATAACTCCATATCATCCATTTTAGGTTACTTCTGCACTGCCATTTTTTGAAAACTGATTTATGTTAACTCAAAGTCATGATTTAATAATCTCATAATACTTAGCGTATGACAGTGTGGTACAGACTGTGTTAATTGTTCCAAGTTGTTAATGTGGCACCTATAAAAAAAAGTAATACATGCCAATACGTTTACATTTTGTTTAATAATATACATTAACAGTTTTTCCTTTTGTTTAATTGTACACATTTAGAGCACTCGCCAGCAGGTGGCAGGCTGAACTACCTGTGGCACATTATGGCAAACCACACAGAAGAAGAGCAGTCACTGCTGATAGTCTGTGCACATTGTCTGGTATGGATGTCTGCGTGTTGGTACTAATAGCTTGTATGTTTCCATTACTCATTTGTCTTGTTGTTTAGCATCTTCAACCACTATTCAGAAGGCACAAACACACACTTCTTCTTGGGGCATAAACATCCTTTGACCTACTTTTGGCGAGAACAATAGTTGTGAAAAAGTATCTAGCAAGAATATTCCCACTGACATGTAAATCAGATAGCATCAAGTGACCAGACACACATTATTTAAGATGGATATGTTTTACATTAACCACTGAGGCCAGTTTCCAGCACCAGAGTCATTCTAACAAAACAAGTGGGAAAAAAAATTACATAAACACAAACTATATCAAACTACTAAATGCATTTAAATTTTATTCTTGATGTTATTTAATGCAACGTCTTAGAGCAAACTGGTTGAAACCATAATTGTTGAGGGAGAGTGTTATTCATCTTGTGTGTCACTGAGTTCATCTGAAATGTAGGACTACTCTGGTGAAGGAAGTACTCCTTTACCAGAGATCCTGTTCTTTGTAGTTTATGCGCTAGTTGTTTTAAGAATCATGACTGATGTGTTGAGGAGGTAGCAAATGGTCACCTCAGCAGGAGGAGTGAACCTTGATCAGAGAGACCTTACAAACCAGCTTTTGTCTTGTGTGCCATTCCCTGAGCGTTAACAAAGTGTGACAATACTGTAAGAGATTTTTTTCTTGTCCTGTGTTGTCAGACTGGGATTACAAAATTGTCACGACGCCCTCAAACATTGATTTTAATACACTAGAAAGTCACAGTCAACACATTTAACCTCTCAATTCTTCATTTCTGCAGGACCTGTCTTCTGTCTTGAAGAACTTCAAGCAGGTCCAGTTGATTTTCTTCAAAGTCTTAGGAAGAACATATGTTTTGATAATGAATCCATAGGAAATGTGTGTAATCAGTCGTTATTGTTTATGTCTTACTGACTGGAGTTGAGCAGTTTGCTCTCTCTAAAATAAAGGCTCTTGATAGGTACAGTATGGCAAGCAAAATTTATTACTGAGCTTTAACAACAGTATAGTTACATGGATTTTAATTGGTTTACTTATTAACCTTTTAAGACCCAGCCTTTTTTTAGTATATCTCTGCATCTACAAGGTCTATTTGAATAACTTTGGTGTCATACTGAGGGGAACACATGGAATTTCTTCAGTACACTTTTACAATGAATATCTCTTTGAAATGATGCAGTTGCAGCTCTAAATGTAAATCCACGCATATTAAAATATGTGAATATTATCTCTGCCAAGGATTGATTCTTATAAAGTGAGGCAGAGCAAAATTATAGAGGCAAAATGCATTGTGAGCCAATCAAATGTTGCTGCATTCTCCCAAAACAAAAGCCCTCCTGAAACAACAGTGAAGTTAGGTTGAAGTATGACTTGTAGGTGCTTGTTGCAGAGTTTCTCCTGTTTAATTTGAGGTGCAATACTCTACTATATTTTTACATGATTAGTACAGTGTTATATGCTTTTTTTTGCAGAGCGACCTCAGAGTCCTCTAACTGGGGGACTCTTAAGTTTAACAGGTTAAATATCATAAAGCTTTGTGTGCATTCTCCCAATCAAATATACTGTAAATGTAATAACTCAATTCCCAGCAGAGATTTAGTGTAATTTAGGATGAAAGCAATAACCTGACAGTTTGATGATATAGCTTACTTGCTGGCTTTCTTAGCTGATGGTTAGTTTAATTTAGCATAAAAGCGGAAAACAGCTAGCCTACCAGCACCTCTTAATCCTACAAATTAAAATGCATATCTTGTTTATTTAATTCATAAAAACACTAAAGAGTAAAGATGATAATTCTCCTCTTTGCAGTGTTGTGAACTGACTATTTGTGACTATTTCATGCCTGGACAGTGACTTCCTGGGCTACTCTAGCACATAAAATTGTGTTTTGTATTTCACATTTTTGAAACAGCAACAAACACCCAGTATAAAGATACACATTTGCCATTAATTGTAGAGATTATACTGTTTCAATAATGACACATGTGATGAAGAAAAACATTTCAAATCTACAACACAATATTGTTGTGTTGATGCCTGACGGCTGTAGATGCCAGTCATCCTCTTCACCCTCCTCTTCCTCCTCCTGAAGACTGGGGAAAATACAACAGTAGTAGTAGTAGTTTATAATGACTTAATAATACCCAGCCTTTTAAAAATATAATCATGGACCAATTGTTCAGTAATAAATACAAAAACAATGGCCTTATAATAAATATAAGAAATTAAATGGGATCTGCTAAAAATATGTATATGACAATAATCCCTTTGGTGAAATACAAATCTCCAGGTTTAGTATGACATCCATAGAGAGAAACTTTGCATTTTAAGTAGAAATGAGTAATGCAGTCTTCTCTGACATAATTGCCAAAGAATAATAACGTACCTGCTGTATCAATGTTTCACAGGCTGGCACCCCTCCTTTGTCAGAAGCCCCTGTACTTTTAATCACTAAGTCGTGCAACTAATAAATGCCTCCCTCTCCACTGTCAAAGTTTCCCCATATCAAGTATAAGCTCTGTGTTGTCTTTTCACCCACTTAAAACCATGTTAGCATGCCACAATTTTATCCAATCAACCATATAACCTTACAGCATTTGAAGTCCTCTTCCCGTTGCATTGATAACACTGAACTGTATTCACTCTTGGGCTATTTTCCATAGACTCTGAAAACTGCAATTATTAATCCAGCCTTTAAAAAGAACAATCTAGGTAACTGGCTAATGAACTGTTACAGACCATATCAAACCACCCAGTAATATTTTTATTTTTCAGCAGCTTAACACCTTCCTGGCCCTAGACAACTGACTGCACCACAGCACAGAAACTGAGTTTGACAGGGACTATTTTGAATTTTGTAATAGGTTAATACACATCTGTGCATTAAAAAATGACGTGTAATCTCCCATGACACTATTCTCAGACCTGGTCCGTTCAGCATCTACATGTTCCCACTTTATATAAGGATATCAATAAGACTACAAAACAGGCCAGAAATCTTGGTGTGATCATGGACTCACACCTTAATTTTAACATCCACATTGAGACAGTCACAAAATCAGCCTAGCATCACCTTAAGAATATATGAAGAATTAATGGACTTGTGTCTAAGCAGGATTCACTGAATAATTTAAGGCTAAAATATGTTTCTGCATTCTCTGATCGGAATTCATTTTTATACACCACATATCTGCAACAAACTCCTAGAAAACTTGAGATCTACTCCAATTGTCAGTTCTTTTATAAGCGCTTGAGAATCCTGTGTATCACTGCTTTTTAACCCATAAGGACCCACGGACCTTAAGTGACCTGGAAAGTTCCTTATATAGCTTTATCCTTATTTTCTTGATTTTAACCTGTGAAGTCCCTAAGTGACCCCTACTAAGCATCCTGGTGGGTCTGGTGGGTGTGACAGGTCATGTGATTTTGTGTTCCCACAACAACTATTTAGTCTGTGATATGTCCCCCATAATTTTCCTTGAAGGAGAAAGGGGTCTGGGTTCTTATGGGTTAAGGTACATTCAGGACTGTTTGTTCATATCTTGAACCACATTGTAGCTGCACTGTGATTTGAAGCCCTTTGAATTGCCTTGTTGATGAAAAACGCTATACAACACATTTGCCTTGCCTAACCTGTAAGGGCCTTGTCCATCTCCAGAATCAGTCCGCTCTGTGGTATCCTGGCCATGCAAGAAAAAACAAAACACATCACACTTTCTACATTAAAATGGATTCTTTAATACAACATATTTCAACACATTTTGACTGTGCACTCAAAACTAGAAAATAAATAAACCTTACTTGTTGAGAAGAAATTGGGTATGTTTTATCTTCGTAGATGACTACACCAGGAATTCCGTCAGCATTATCGACACATTGGACAGGAATCTGCAATATCATCAAATATATGTAATGACAATTAAATGTATCATGTTATGCCCAAATTACAAAACCAACCAAATTAAACCAAACTGTGCCAATGTTTCTCAACATGCTAGCAATGCTAATCTTTCAATCAACGAACAGACTTGAATCCTATTCAGTCAATTCGCCGAGTCAATCTACATCAAAGTTCAAACAATAACTTCCAAAACCGCAGTACTTCTACATACTTTACCAGATGCTAATACATGCTTAAACAATGTTTAAACTTACACGGTTTGTTTTTTCTCCAGAAGACGCCATTGTGTCTCTTCCTTATTCGGCTTAAACATATGATACGATGCACCAGGATGGTTTCATCATCCCATTATACGTCAGCATTACGTATTGTACATAGTATTGTATTAATGTACCGCAATGTTGAGAATGTAATTACATGAAACCCATTGCCTGACCTTGGTTATTTCTGTTTTTAATTTGGATCAGACTTGGTTATTTTTATTACATTATATACATTTTATAAATATATATATATATATATATGGGTGTATGTGTGTGTATATTTATGTATGTGTGTATATATGTGTGTGTGTGTGTAAATATTTTTCAAATTATATAAACTAGCCATTCTCTATATGCTGATGACACATGATTCAACATTGTTACAATACTATTCAAATAATTACATGAAACCCATTGTCTGACCTACAGTAGGTTATCTCTGTTTTTAATATGTATCAGTCTTGGTTATTTTTATAATATATATATATGCACACATATATTCCAAATTATATACATACTACATACTTTTTTTAAATACAAAGCTATTCAATTTAAAGCAAATATACAATCAGACATAGTCTATATGCTGATGACACCTGATTCAACATGTGGCGCCAAGCAGAACAGATAGTTGTTCCTCATCACCCCCAAAACCATACCTCTTTTCTTGAGACCCTTGTGAAGAACGTGGGTTTTCTCTGTCCACATTGGTGCACACTGGTTCAACATCTGGGCTGAGAGAAAAAGCTGATGATTAGCATCCCTCCTCGTTGGCTGGATTAGAGATGTCTGTCTGTTAGATGTCTTTAAAAGATATCTTCTGAATTATAGCACCTACGATCACTTCACAGCCAGCTCCTTGCCTATGGTGAAGAACAGAAATGAGATCAGAACTTTGTATTTTTCCTTTTGCATACCACGGATGAGGAACTTGGTCTGTTTCAGTCGTCAAAGGAAACTGCACAAACTGCAGAAATGCGTGAGATGCAGCCACCCACAAACCAAAGGTGGAGACAGGGCAAAGCCTGCTGTGCTGTAGACAATGATTTTTTACACCAGTATGTAGGACACCTTTTTAACTAAATAACCCAAATGACAACTGTTGTTATTTTTCTATAAATGGTTTTTGGACATTTATCAAATTTGGAAATGTTTAATTCATGCAGTGCTTAATCCATGTTTGTTATAGTGACCAACTCTTAAAGCAGTCAGTAAGATAAAGAGAGGTTCTTGTTCATCTGCCATTACGCTCCGTGTTAGCACATCTGTGGTGGAGTGTAGCCTGTGCTCTCTGTTAGATACTCTGTTCTGATTGGTTGTTTTGATTTGGGTACAGTGGATTTTTGTCAAATGGACTTAGATGCAGCAGAAGGAGCCTCTACAGATACAGAGAGACAGTACAGTGTAGTGAATTAACTATTTTTAGCTATAAAAATGACATGCAAAAGTCTTATTATTATTATTATTATTATTATACTTAGATAGATGACAGGTAAAGAAAAGCATTTTATTTATGTACCCGAAAGTCACGAATCATATCAAAGTCACAGTTTCCCTCTCATGATGCCTGTTGAGTAAATATCTTTCCACTTATGATAAGAATGTCAAACTGTTGAAAAATTGCATTTGACAATGTAAATCTAAAGGTTGGACATGTGACTGACAACCCACATATGGAAAGATGTAAGTTGGACAAGAGTCACAGCTTTGGTATGATATTAAAAGACTTAAAATGGCTTAAGACTTAAAACAATAGATTTTTAAGCTACTAGGTTGTCATATTGGAGAAACTCCTGCAAATAACAATCTGAAAACTGTGGGTAATTTGAATTGCTGATGCGGTGTAGACATAAGGAACTACTACCTACTCACTTCCTTGTTCCAAGTTAGTGCGATTATTTCTTAACATATATTTCCCACAAGCAGGTTCACATTGTAACCTTGTATCTGGAGGTAAAACTGACACATGTTGATATGCAGAAAACATCTAATAGACATAAGAACAACAATTTTATGACTGTGTTTTCTTGTACCGCACTGTGTATCAGTAATGCAACAGTTTCTCTTTCTGTGGTGCAGAAAGTCACACAGTATGTTCAGTTCACGGGTGGTGGCTGAGGTTATGGTTCGACATAGATTTGGTTAAAGCTTTCATACGAAGAGACAACCACACCCAATACTTAACCCATTCAGGAGGTTTGCATCCCAAAGGAAAGACACATTTTGAAAATAATTCAAATGCAAACTCATGTCACAAACATTTATATAGTTAAATTGAATTGTACAGTATATATAAGAAATATATATGTAAGGCCAAAAATCTCTGCCAGCATATTATGGGTTCTATGCGGGCCCCTTGTTTGAAAAGTCATCTGCATCCTATTAATTGAAAGGTATTTAATTCCTATAAAATATTACATTTATTTAAGGCATCTGCAGACACTTTGCTTTTCTCTAGAATACAAGCGTCACAGCTTTTCTTTGAATATAGATGCAACAGGATACATAAAACAATATGAAATCATCAAGTGTGCAGGGTGCTTTCACCCACATCCTGCTGGGATAGTTCACAGTAAGCTGTCAACATAATGTATAAAGGAAACATGAAACATGCAAGTGTTTAAATATGTTACATAAGATCCCCACATGATATTAATATCCCCACATAATATCAAGGAAATGCACATTTACCTAAAATGACATTTCACACTTGCAAGTAAAAGCAGAGCCCAAAATGTTACTGCAAATTCTCCCAGTAAAAGTTAAGGTAAAATAAACTTTTTGGTTTTCATGGTTTTCAGTTTTCATAGATGACTTAAAGAGAGAAATAATTACATGTGTGGAATCTTTAAAAATCAGAGAAATGATAAGAATCTGAAACATGTGAAACATATGCAGATTTTAATTAGTTCTACTTATTTAAAGAATAACTGACTGAAGCACATCAGTGAAATGTCATCATATCATCCCATCAGCCTGTATTTTATTTATTATATTTTTTATTGAATAAATATAATAAGGAAATAAGGAAATATGTCGTATTTTGAACCCTGTGGCCTACATTATTCACTCAGTTTCTGGAAGTATATGCTTTGTGTACAATGAATAGTACCTTAATATTCCAGCAGTTGTCAGTATTTCGCATTAAGTCAGTGTTCCCATATTGTTTGAACTGACTGCATTTTTATGAGACAAATGAATGTTTGTTGTTTTCACAAGTAATCATGGCAGTCAAAGTTTTTTTTACAGACAAAAAGGAAAATTAGTGATCTTATACATTATGAAATGAAGTACTAACAGACTGTTCACTCTCCAAATGGCCATTAAAACTGCTGTCATATCATCAGTGTGTTCCAATATTGTTTTTATGTTTAAACCAACCTTTGTACAAAGGTACAAACATGGAAACTGTACAGAGATATTTCATTGGTCAGCCACCTACTGAAGTGCTTAATTGGAGTGGACTGACTTTCAGCCTTGACTGTCACGTACGTGCCATCACACACACACACACACACACACACATTTTACGCACGTACATACACAAGCAGGATAGTGACATTAGGATTATTTTGTTATGGACAGAATGACTTACAGTAATCTGAAAGAAGTAATCATTTAGTATGAGAAGAATAACAGTAATCACACTAATCTGTATTAGACTGAACACTGAGGTTAAAAAGTCTCAGAAACACACACAAAATGTACAGCATTGTTTGTCACAATACCGCTTGCATGCCAAAGGCGGCCCTCAGAAACATTTTTTGTGGCCCCCTTGACATGAAAAGCATACATTATATTTTCATAATTTGCCATCCATTTCAATACTTTCACTTTCAGTAGCATACATATTGTGTCACACAGAAGCCCCCTAACAAACATCTGTCAGGTTAGGAATGACAACTAGTTTCACAGCAACTAGTGTCACCTGGTGAGCTTAATAGGACTTCTGTTCAGTCATCAGTGCAAGTGCTGTTGGCTAAAGGTAGTGCTTTCAGTGGACAACTTGGAAAAATGATTAAACTCATATTTTGTTTTTGTTTTTGGGGTGGGGCTGATAAAGTGATCTGCCTTGTTGCAAACAGGTGAATTCAGTGCTCAGAAAATGTTATGTTCAATGCTACAATTACACCAATCACAATTCCTACAGCAAGTTTATGGATAAAAAATGCAAACGTAAGGTTGAACAACTTTACTGAGGCTTATCCAGAGAACCCCTGCTTTACTACACAGAAACAGGTCAGCAGTCATATTTCTTTTTTCTCAGAAACTGGTGAGACAAAGTTTTTTTTTCTTCTAATTGAAACCACTTTGCTGTGTATATGTTGCATTAGCGGAAATGTTATGCAACATTTATGAGATACATCTTCACAAAAAAATAAAGGCAGGAAGACAAACAGACCTGCATATTGTCTAAATGAGAATGACAAACACTGCATGTTGCTGGTTTGCGATCATGCTGCATTTGCTGCATTTGGTTTCATGAAATGCCCATTTCACAAAACACACAGAAAAATGTGTGCTTGTGTTTCGCTCATTAATCGTTTGGACAAAACTGCCACAAGATAGGGATTATCCAGATAATAAATTATATGGAAATGTCCAAACTCTGTTCACATATCAGTCATCCTCATATCACACAGAGCACTGGAAAAACTTTTTAAGGTAGTTTTTCTTCTTTTTATGGCTATATTGACTTCCAGCTAATCTTCTGATCTGTCCCTCATCATGATGTTACCTTAAAGTTAAAGTTAGATAGTTGCTATCCATACTCAAGTCATTATCATTTCCTGTAGAGAGGCCCTGAGGCTTTTTATTATTTCAGTATATGTTTTACTTGTACGCTGCATTTTACATTCAAATCAGGCATAAAATCAACTTTACACTGGACACTGCACTTCCATACGTCCTCAGCAACACACCCGCTGAGTGTGAAGTTGATCAGACGAATGGCTGTCGAGAAAATAAAAGGTCGGGGAGACAGACAGACAGACGGAGGCTAATTCGTAACATATCATAAACCTTTTTTTACTTGATTCCCTGCAGTCGCAGCAGCACAAAGACAGAAATGAGTATAGATAAGAAGGTAAGTACAAGGAAATAAATAATAATGTGAGGCAAATAAAAAACATAAAATGAAAAAATAAAATATCAAACAAAAAACCATACAACAGCATCTGGAGACAAAATTACAAGGTAAAGTGACAGTGGTGGAAAAAATATATACACAGTGTACACCAGAATGATGAATATGATAAGTGATGGTACTCAGTTAATTCATGTGTGCTTAAACAAGTTAACACAAATGAATTACAAACTAACATACACTGCTCAAAAAAATAAAGGGAACACTTAAACAACACAATGTAACTCCAAGTCAATCACACTTCTGTGAAATCAAACTGTCCACTTAGGAAGCAACACTGATTGACAATCAATTTCACATGCTGTTGTGCAAATGGAATAGACAACAGGTGGAAATTATAGGCAATTAGCAAGACACCCCCAATAAAGGAGTGGTTCTGCAGGTGGTGACCTCAGACCACTTCTCAGGGGCCGCTCAGCCCTCCATGTGCTTGCCAGCGGTAGCCTGACTGCCATTAGGTACCAAGATGAGATCCTCAGACCCCTTGTGAGACCATATGCTGGTGCGGTTGGCCCTGGGTTCCTCCTAATGCAAGACAATGCTAGACCTCATGTGGCTGGAGTGTGTCAGCAGTTCCTGCAAGGACGAAGGCATTGATGCTATGGACTGGCCCTGCCCGTTCCCCAGACCTGAATCCAATTGAGCACATCTGGGACATCATGTCTCGCTCCATCCACCAACGCCACGTTGCACCACAGACTGTCCAGGAGTTGGTGGATGCTTTAGTCCAGGTCTGGGAGGAGATCCCTCAGGAGACCATCCGCCACCTCATCAGGAGCATGCCCAGGCGTTGTAGGGAGGTCATACAGGCACGTGGAGGCCACACACACTACTGAGCCTCATTTTGACTTGACTTGTTTTAAGGACATTACATCAAAGTTGGATCAAGCCTGTAGTGTGTTTTTCCACTTTAATTTTGAGTGTGACTCCAAATCCAGACCTCCATGGGTTAATAAATTTAATTTCCTTTGATAATTTTTGTGTGATTTTGTTGTCAGCACATTCAACTATGTAAAGAACAAAGTATTTAATAAGAAGATTTCATTCATTCAGGATCTAGGGTGTGTTATTTTAGTGTTCCCTTTATTTTTTTGAGCAGTGTATATAAAATGCACAAATAATCTGACAAATAAGTGGTCAACAGATTTCTTATCCTGCCTTCAACCCTTTGTGGACTGATCTGGCTCTGCTTCCATGCCAGCACCAACCTCTCTCCTTTTCTTTTTTAAACACATTTTTCAAACCACCTCCCTCACTATTGCAGTTAATTTTTTTATTCCAAATTAAAAGCCCCGTTTAATTGAGGACCACCGGTTGTTCCCGCATCATAGCTCGTCTCCGGCGCTGATTGGTTGCCTCCCCCGTAGGTCCCGCCCCGGTGATGCTCCCAGCAGCCCCTCCCCTCCCCTCGCGCTGCGGCTTCACGCTACCAAGTCATACAAACGGCACGCGCGGCGCGCGAGGGAGACACGGCAACTTCACCTTCCCTCTTTATTTTTTTAACGATCCGAGACAACGTGAGGACGAGGTCGAGGAGGATGAAATAGTTTAATAGAGACAACAGAAAAACGAACAGGTGTCAGCCGGGGCACGGTCACCTTTTCGTCCTGCTGCACGCGTGCGCTCCTCCTCGTGCGCCTCTCGTGACATGAAAACACTCCGCGCGCGCCTGATTCCGCCGCATTCGCTTGCTGTCCACGAGCGGCCACGATGGTTAAATGTCCTGTTTGATGGTCGAGGTAGGTAGACGGTGACTTTACAGCAGCACGCCTCCGCCTCCGAAACACACACACACAGAGAGAGAGAGAGGGAAGCTTGTACACGCTCAGAGTTGTTTTGTAATAGTCCTGGTAAATAATGAAAAAAATGTTCCTGTTAGGAGCCGTAAAGTGTCTGCAGCGCTCAGAGGAGAGTTTCTAATGACCGTACCGTGGTCCGCTTTGCGCATGCTGTGTGCTGTGGCGTTTTTCTGACTGTACGGATGGAGCGGTGTTGTCGTGTGAACTGAAATGTGTTGCATCTAGGAAGTGAGTTTAGTTTGACCTTGGTGTTATTTATTTATTTATTTAGCTGCAGACTTGTTCTTCTTCCTCTGTGGCCTCTCATAGTGTTCAGCTGCAGTGATGGGCTACAGTAGGCCCTGTTGTGTTATTGCAATGTGTCACGTCAGAGTATTGACAGCTTTACAGCAGCCAGCCTGCAGTCTGCAGACCACATGTAGACCAGGGGCAGCTGTGTTCAAAACAATGGCAGTGAGATGCAGGTAGGTAGTGCAGGTAATGTGCAAGAACTTCATTTTTTTTGTCATATTATTCCTGTTATTTTATGGTTACAGTACATCTTGAGTAGCTTTCCTGTGTGAAACAATTACCCCTTTCATATTTGTGAGCATATGTTTAGTATAAGTTCAGATGAGTTTGGAAGAAAAATCTTAACTCAGCGTCCACTTCTTATAGCTTTTTTTTAATTCATTTTTTAACTAAAAAACAGTTGAACTCAAGGTCCACTTAGCATTTTTCAGAGCTTTCTAACATGCCTCATGTTTTCGAGTTTGCGCAGTTGTCATGGAGATGGTTCACTCTTCATCACTTCATCGCCTGTTGTGTATCATATGTACTGTTTAATTTGTCTGCTGTCTGATATTTTACATTAGTTAATTGTTGGTTGTTGGAGAGCTTGTTTCTCACTCCCTTTGTTGTTCCCTAATTGCTTATTTGTACCTTTTTATTATCACAATTGCACATAATATGTCCATATTTATCTCCTGAAACCTGAAAATGGACGTTTTAAAAGGGTTCTTTGCACAATCTCATTTTAATCCACTTGTGTACATTTATTGTATTGTTTGTGCAAATGGGTAAATGTTTTTGTACAAACCTATGTATCACAGCAACAATACATTAAGTATACATATATGTATACATTGTAGTAGCAGCAGTATAGAGTCTTTCCAAATCCTTTTTTTTTCCAGGAGACAGTGAGCAGATCTGCCCAATGTAAACAGTTTGACAGCGGCTAGCCGTAAGCAAAGTAAGCGAGAGATTCTGACTAAAGAGCTGCCCGGTCGAGGTGAATAATGATGTGAGCACAGTGATCATGGAAAAAAACATTTGACAGAGGGTTTCCTATAAACACGCTATAGCCACGTGGGCAGCATGAGTGAAGCGTCATTGCCTCTGGTTTGTCTCCATCCGCCTGTTTCCTGCCCGCCAGTAAACAGCAGCATGCTAATTTAGATATAAATCCACCTACTTGAGGCTTTCATGACCATCTATCCTCCAGAGACACTGAACACTGTGTAATAAGAGATAAAAGATGGTTTGTTATGTGTCCGTCGGGTCAGCTGGGGTACTTAAACCAACACTGCATTTCACACTCAATCGCCTCTCTCTTTTGTCCACTATGCACATAGATGTTGAGCAATTATAACTATTATAGCCATTATTAACTATTATAAATAGATGACCTCAAACTGCAGTGCAGGACTTTGGGTTGTAATTAGGCTTGGGAACTGAGCTCAGATCAGGGGTACAGCACTGGTACAGCAACCACACCACTGATGTACTTCATCAATTTGAACTCATTAGAGAGAGGTGAGATGAGGAAGGTGTTGTCTAAAAACAGGACAGCAGGCAGTCGGTGGAAAATATTTGTCAACACTCGCCTTACTATGTGGGGGCTTGGAGTTAGACGACAGAAGTTTTGATCATTTAGGACTCACAAATAGGCTTGAAATGAATCAGGGGTGAAATGATCAGTGGGGTCAGTGAATTGTATTAGTGGTTTATGAGTATGTGTATTAACGGAAAATGAGTCAGTAACTATTTTGATGATTAATTCGTATAAGCTAAAATGCCAACTGAATATGCTGAATATTTTGGGGTGGGTTTGGGGCAAGATGCCACCTTGGCCTCCAGCAAATTGTTGTGAGCACATCACCATTTTCTGAACGTTTTATAGTGAAAATGACAATGAAAATAATTAATAGTCGAAAGCCTAATTTGAACTAATCTTCTTGCTCTTAAACCACTTTGCGCTACCTGTCAACGATGAAGGTGAATGTTTCATTATCAGCAGGCTTTGAGTAGGATTAAGGTTATTATGGAAAAATATCTGCTTAATGTACAACTGTGTGTGTGAATCTGATCCAGCATAATGTGGCTGTCTGTTATCAGTATTTCCCAAAAAACACATGAGCTGAACGTGACACAAAAACACCTTTTGACAGAAAATGACTTAAAAAAGATGGCCCATGTGGAAGTATATGATTCATGTGCAGGTCATTGGCCGTTTATGCTGCCTGACCCACTTTTTCAACACGGTTAGCCGACACGCTTACATGCCACAACTGGAACGGCAGATGCCACTGTCGCCAAATGCACCTAACCTTTCTTAATCACCAAGATGACAAATAGTCTTCCAACAGATGCCTCAAAGGATATAAAACAGCGAATCACACTGACTGACATGATACATTTGCATAAGTTAAGGGATCAAGATTCAATTAGTTAAATTTAATACCCACAATCATTTAATCAGAATTAGTATCCCATATTTTGCTGCTGCAGATTTTCAAGGCTTGTGGGAAAACGTTGCTGGCTGGCAGAACAGCACACAAGTGTGAAAGAGGTCTCTGTGTGTGAAGCCTCGCAGAGAGGGTCACCATGACTTTTCACACAGTTTCTATTTATTAGCAAGGTTCTTTGATGCTCTTTTGATAGCGGTGTGTATTTTGGGGTGTTGTAATATTAATCTCGGCCTCTCTTTCTCTCTCCCCTCTTTCTCTCTGCCGCAGAGGTGTGGAGCAGTCGCATTTAAAAGGTCGGAGCAGAATGCCATACAAGTTCGCATGCTGGGTAAGAGCGCTAACTGACCTGAATACCTCAGCGGGAAAGGTTGTTAATATATATAGTTGGCTGCAGATAGATGGCGCAAAATGTGTCCAAATATTTGGTAATGGTAGGCTTCGGGCTGTCACTAAACTTTGGCCCCAGTGTAATCTTTGTCAAACAACCAAGGCATATTTCTGCCATCTATGTATATGCTCTTCACTGTCCAACTGAGCAGCTCAACACGGTGAGTTTCACAGCTCTGAAAAAATCCAACTTGTTGACAAGCCTGTGTGCAGGACTGCTGAGTTTCACTCCAATCGTGTTTCTTTAACTAGTGTCTGAGCTGGAGACAGTAAAATGGAGCTGTTTATCATAACAGTCTCAGACCTTGAAGATTAAGCCCTTGAAATGAAGCTCAAGCTTTTTTTTCCATATCAATGTCAAGAGTTGTTTAAAAGCCCCCCCCTCACCCGAACAAGTGCGTAGTTGCGTTAAATGCGAGTGTGAAGCAACCTTAAACATATGATAAGTACAGTAAGGCAGGGTGCAAATTGCCAGTGCAAAAAAAACCCAACAAAATTTACACACACCTTCATGTACTTTGCGCGTGCATAAACACTTGCAACTTTTTTCTTTAGACAGGCCGTTTCGTTTCACTGGCTGACCTGCCTGAAAACATAACACGTGGCATCCTTAAAGAGGATCAAAAATAAGAGTTTGTCACTCACACACACAACACTGAGAGAATTGTGTGTGTGTGTGTCTGTCTGAGAGGGAGGGATCTTTTGGTGCCAGCAGTCCACTGGCTGCCTCCCAAGTTTACTCATCAAGACTCCCGCTGACCTTGTCCACTCTCTGATATCTTTCTCTCTCTCTCTCTCTCTCTCTCTCTCTCATTCTGAGCCATTATCTCTGTTTCACTGTTTCTTACTTTCTGTCACATGCCCTCTTTTCACACGTTCACAAATCTTCGCTCCATTTTGTCTGCTGCTATTCTTCTTCTTTGCTGCTTTGTTCATGTTCTCACCGGTGAAAACAAACGTGCAAATGATAACATAAAGAAAGTCGTCGGTGAGGACGATGGTATGATCCAGTTCATCAGGTTTCAATGCAGAGCCACAGCAAAGCCCGTTCAGCTCCACCTCCAAATTTAGCTTTTTTTCCCTCGATTGTTTCCCCTCTCCACGTAAACTCCATTACGAATGAGCAAAACTAACAGTTGTTGATTGACATCTGTTTTTATTTTGCTACAGAAACACGTGAGAATTTATGTTCCTTCTGGACTTTTGGGGGGTTGCCTAGTGATGTGACTGTAATCGTAATCTGCCCGTTGTCCACCTCCTGTTAGCTATGTCACTGTTCAGACCAACAAATCTGTGGCTGTCCATGAAAATAGTCGTGTGAGCTGAGGTATGCGGTCATTTAAGGTCTCAGTAGTTTCAAAGGTATGTTCTCCGCTTAAAAGGAGAAATTGGCGGAGAGTTCGTTGGCTGTTTCCAATCAAAAAGTCTGAATAAATAGTTTGTCATTGTAAGAAAGTGAGAAACATTCTTAATTTCTCATGTCACCCTTACACTCAACAAGAACATACAAGCTAATCACAACAACAAAACAATTATAAATTGAGTTCATAGCCGCCGTGCGTTTCCACTCAATTGCCGTGCTGTACATTATGTATCGCTGCATGCTTTCTCACAGTTTCTCACAGCCTGTATCTTTTATCTTAACGCTTTTTGTCTCAGGATTTCTTGCAATCGGCTTCTTGCGTCGACATTCAAGGCTATGTGCCTGCCTCTGTCTGTCTGTGTGTGTGTGTGCCAGTACTTTTGTCTGCATGTGACTCTTTCTCAAGGGAACATTTCCCGGGAAAAAATGTAATGAGTATAGCACTGCATCCGCCACGACTACTTGGATGTTAAGAGGGACACAAAGGACTTATTTGCTGAAATTCGCTTAACTGTATTCATGTTAATTAATATCTGTTTTTCAGCGGCCACTGGAAAGCCTTTGGGTGTGTGTGACATTTCTGGACAACAGGAAGAGAGTGGTTTCACTCCCAAACAAATGTTCAGTTTGTAAAAGCCATTAAATCATCTCATTTTATGAGATGCACAAATAGCACAAGATAAGACAAGAATGAACTCAGACTTGGAATTGATAGCAAATGGGAATCTTTTTATTTTAGATTAATTCTGGGTAAATTTAATTCTCAAACAGCTGTTGTCGTGATTTTCATGAAATTTCCTTTGACAATCTTCTTAGCATTTAAAATTTCGATTCAGAAATCCCGGTTGTGTTGAAGCCCGCGGCTGCTTAGTCGCCCAGATATCAGAATTCAGAACAAATACATCAAAACAAACCCACTGAGGTGTTTTTGTGCCAGTAAAGCCTTAATGAAGGGTGACTCACAGCGTGCAACTTGTTTTACCTTTAAGCAGAATAAGGTCATTATTCTGTTCTGTTGGAGTCTGCTCCTGTGACATTATGTTATGCATTCAGCGCACCTGGAAACAAGACGTTGGGTAAAAGATAGCATGTGCCCAAAGATTAGATAAACTCTGCGCACAATTAGCATTGAATCAATTAGATCACACAGATTAGTTCATGAATTCCAAATATTTGCTGCCTCTCAAAAGTGATTTTCTCTGCTTTATATCTTGTAAATTTCAACACAGAAATAATTATCTCCAGCACTGCACCCAATTCTGATTCTCTTATCTGCTTTTAAATGCAACATCTGTACACATAGTCTTAGTTTTAGCAATTTGTAATAGAAATGCACATGGGGAAGGTGTGAGTCCGTGTTCCCGCTGACCCCACCATGAGACAGAGGATGTGCCCGTGAACCCAGAGCCCCACAGGCGCTCACACAATCCCATTGGTCTGCCATCAGTGTAGCGGTGTACAGGCAGTGTACAGGAGTGAGAGAGAGAGTGTGCGTGTGTGTGTTAGCGAGCTCCGAGCGGGGACAGGAGGGGCTTGTAGACTCCACAACAACGTTGGCGCGAGTGAGAGGGGAGAGGGAATGCGGCAGAAGGAGGCAGCAGACGGTCCGTGGCTGACTCCCGGAGAGGAGGATAGGGACAGATTCTCACTTCTTTTTTTCTGGTTCTTCCCCGCTTTCTTTTCTCTGCGTTTTTATCACACCGCATCCTCCGCTTTCGGTCTCTCTGTCCTTCTCTCATTCCCGTCGCTCTTTCTGTCTCTCCCTGCAGTCTTTATTCCTCTGTCCTACATCCCGACTTGCTACTATCTTCGCCTGTCTGTCCTCCTCCTCCTCACCTATGGCCACTTGACTGTGAGCTTCTCCTTCCGCCGCCTGTCTCCCTCTCCTGCTCCCCCTTTTTTCACCATCCTTCTTTCTCACCCCTACCTCGGTTTCAACCCCCTCTTTACTTTTATCTTTCCCTTCCTTGCACCTGTCTGTCATCCATCTGTTTTCTTTTGGTGTGAGGATGCCGGTGCTGGAGGGGCTTTGGGGCCCAGATATCAGGATGCGGGATTCTGGTCTCGGTGTTGGGGTCGAAGTTGGGGTCTGTCCAGATGAGGCTCCCCGCTCGCCAATCTGGGGGCCTCTGAGGATGCCACCGGTGACCTGTGGCGGCCTGTCGCTGGCCTTGGAGCTTCCATCTCTAATACGGCAGCTCAGGACCGCTTGGAGGGCTCGCAGGGGAGGCCCCCTGGGGCCTGAAAGAAGTCAGGCGAACACTTGGGTGGACACAGAGAGACAAGAGGTAGAAGAGGTGAAGCATGACATAGAGGACAGAAGTGCTCAGCTGGAAGGTAACTTGCACATGATACATGTTACAAGTACAGTAAAGCTTATGGGAGTGAGATTTCTGATAAATGTTTAATGTCTAATTTATGTTTTCCTTTTTCGTTTGACCCGGCAACTGTGTGTGCTACATGAAGACACATTCATGGTACAAAACAGATGGTGTGTGACTTTTGCATTGGATTTTTTGGGGCACATTCCTTCACATGTGTAATGATTTGGTGTAGTATATTGTTCATGTGTCTGTTTAAGTCACTTGGATTTCTGGCCTTGTTTTTGTGCAGAAATTTTTGCATTTGAGTGACTATGCCTGTGTGACAAGTGCATGTGTGGGAGCGTGTGTGTGTGTGACAGATTATCTTTGACAAGCACGCCTCTGGCCGTATGTTTACGTGCGTGTGTCTTTGTAATTGACGTGGGTTCAGGGCAGTTCAGACAGACAGTCAGAGCAGACAGTGAAATAAGGGATTTGGACTGTAAAGCCAGTAAAGAGTGTCCATTAAATAAAGCTGCATTACCATCTGCTGAGCTGCAGCTGTACTGATGACACTGACATAACGCCATCTATAGAGCCTCTGTCCCTCTGTCTGCAGTGTAACACCGGTGATGCAAAGGAACATTGTACACAGTTTGGGATGATTTTACATTAAACCAGTGATCAGGTCTGATCTTAGGCTTCCTCCATCATACATTGACATCATGTTGTTGGTAATGTCAGATTGATTTGACAACTGAAGCCGTCAAATGTTTTGTTTGAAAAATTTGCTGATAATTCACACAGTGGGGAATTACCTGTGTGCCAGCACTGACTCATGAAGTGGAAAATGAACAAATGTACGCTGATCACTGCCTGTGACTTTCCCCTTGCTTTGTGATGACCTCATTCTTTTGATGACTCCTTACAGAGCATGACGGCTATCTGCCTGATATTTTATTTCACCATATACAAAGTGTGGTGACACTATGAGATAACTTGTCAGTGGTGATAATGAGTCATTCTGACATTTACCGTAGCAAGAACTGAAATGACCATTATTTACAGGTAAATGTAGGTAGAAAAAGTACAGCTTACTGTGTTCAGTTTTTTTTCCTACACCAACAGACCAAATTTAGAAAATGTATTTTTGCAGTTAAATATAATTCAGCAGAAGTCACATATAGGCCAATACCGATGTATTTAGAAAAATATATAAATAAAGTTCTGTCTTGTGTGTTCAGATAGGTTGGATAATCAAATATAAACCATTAAAATAGAGCTGAAATTATTATTCAGTTCATTGATTACTCCGTTGTCCTTTAACCATTTTGAGATACAGTGTCACTGGTTCCAGCCCCTCAAATGTGACCTTGGTTTTGTGTTATATTAAACATCTTAGGGCTTCTGGTTGGAGACAAATTGAGTAACATTTTCAATGTGTCAACATGGGCTTTTTGGAATTTATTAATTTATATAAAAGATTATATGAAGCCATTTCCTGTAAGTTCTAATGTTCTTTTTTGTAGGTATAAAGGTGGGATAAGCTACATTCATTTAAAGTAAACCTTCATACACTCCAAACCTGGATTTTCAGATCATCTGTGCATCAACCTAACATATATATTGGCTGCTGTCAAATCGCACGGAAAAAGTGTTAATCGTATCTGGATCCCAGCCAGCTTTGAGGGTTGCAATCTATGTATCTATGTATCAAGATAAAGAACCAGCAGCTGCAGCCAACAGGAACCATCATGTGCCACTGTGTTTTAAAAGTGTTTGTATTTGAGTGTTGACATTGCATATGGCAGTGGTGTGTCTGACTGTTTCTTTTTGAGGAGGACAACAGCCCCAGAGCGCCATTTGTGCCGTAAACACCCACAGATTCAAGGGAAGCCGAGTGAACATATTCGTATCAGTGCCCTGTGTGTGAGTGTGCGTGGGTGGTGTGTGCCAAGTGTGCAAGCTTGTTTTCGCATTTGGAATCAGGGATTTAACCTCATTTGCCTGTGTGGGGGGTGTGTGTGTGTGTGTGTGTGTGTGTGTGGGTGTGTGTGTGTGTGTTCATGCACGTTGCTAGAAGAGGCGCGTGTGCACTGCCGCGTCTTCAAACACCCTTTCCAACTGATTCACGTTTTCATCCTAAATGACCCAGTTCTGCGCTGCGCGGAGACAATGACCTATTTACCACAGAGAGAGTTAAAGGAAGAGAACGGGAAAGAGGAGAGAGGGGCGCCGGGGGGGGGGGGGGGGAGTAAATGATGGATCAGATGGGGAGAGGGGGTGTTGTTGTTAAACAGGAAGGAATGAAGGATGAGGAGAAGGTAGTAATGGAGAGAGAGAGAGGGATGTGGACAGGTATGGAGAGCATGTATGTGCGTGCATGTGCGAGCGTGTTTGTCTGCGTTGGGGGGTGGGGGGGTTTCATTTGAGCGTTACTGTGCTGGGTTTTCCAGATGATGTATTTCCTCCTCTCCTTGCCCACCACCATGGAGGATAAGAAAGCAAACAGGCTTTCCCCCATCTTCTCCTTTTCTTGCTCAAACTAGGCCAGCAGGACTCTTCTGCTTCACTTTAACAGGCTGAGTCACCCCCTCCCCTCCGCCCAAGTGGTTTATATTTGTATGTTGGACTACAAGACGCATAAATAGGGAATGATTTCCACTGTATGTTTTATGTATGGCTGCCTAGCTTGTGCAGCACACACATGCACATTTACCAAACCCACAACATCTGCCTGCAAAGTCTGCCTGCTCCGCTTTGGCAGCTTGCAAGGCGCGCTCTGGCAGCCCGAGGGAGTTACCACAGTGACTCCAACCCCATTAACAGGTAGTTTAGCTGCTCTCGTAAGCGGGAGTCACAGAGGTGATGTGAATTGGCAACCTCTGGGACATAATACGCTCCACTTCCTCTTATCTGAACTGTAAATTATTCAGTATTCCCATAGTTTTTTGCTTTTTCAAGTGTAAATTCACTGCGTGTGCGTGGTGGCTTCGGACTGAGTTGTTGTTGTTGAGTCTTCTTGTAACTGGCCTCAGGGTGTGTGAATTGCGCATTTTAAACAGTATTCAGTATTCAAGGATCCCCTGTTCCCTCTCCGTCTGATAGGTGCTCGCAGAGCGACCACTGAAAGTTACTTCTGGGACTCTGCAGACATTTCCAGTGGAAAGAATTCATACAGTACACAAAAGCACCTGATATCTGTTTAGGAGAAAATGTGGTGTCAGCATGTCGGAAATACACGGACCCTTCAAACATGAGCAATCCACACTTCCCTTTCTTTGCAAGCGAACATTTGGCAGTTGTTTAAATGGCGGATATCATGTGTTAGATTCAACAGAACCCTTCAAGATGAACCAGTCGAACCAATCAGCGTCAGTGTGAAACGACATAAAAACACAAAAGTAATTATTGTATGAAGGGTCAGTCAATGCTACACCAATGTGTTAAATACAGAGTGTTCAGACATGCACCAGAACAGCTGCAGCGTGGCATGAAATCCATTCTCCTTAGGCAAACGGGGTCCAGATGCATGATTTCCTGGTGGTTCAGTGATGTCAAAGATCCTCTTGTTTCGCAGAGGCTGATATAAGAAGGACTCTAAATCTCCTTTTATGAGGCTGATCATGTTGAACATCTACGTGCAACACAGGGGGATGCTTTGCTCCTTTGTCCTCTCACCACCCCGCTGGCTGCTCCACATTCAGCCATCAACCTTGTGTTTGCTCTCTTCCTCTATTTCCCCCCCTGCTCCAGTCCAAACAGCCTCTCTCTCTCTCTCTCTCTCTCTCTCTCTCTCTCTCTCTCTCTCTCTCTCTCTCTCTCTCTCTCTCTCTCTCTCTCTCTCTCTCTCTCTCTCTCTCTCTCTCTCTTCTCCTGGAAAGTTTGATTCATGTACCCTGCGTGCCAAAAAAGGCCACACCAGAACATCAGTAATAACACCAAATATTTATACATCTTTATCCGTCTATCTCTCTTTTTTTCCATTCCCCCCCCCCCTTTTCTTTCTCTGTCTGTGAGCAGCTGATGGCAGACTGAACACTGGTCATGCTGGTGTGTTGCTGGTTGAGAGACGAGGCTCCTACCCGCTGATTGACCTGCGAATCCTCAAAAGTAAGTCTCCTGACCCATTTAAACACAAAGCAATGCACATTAAGTGGCCGTGTCAGCAATTGCCAGGTCACTGTGTGTGTGGTGTGCGTTTGGTTGCCTTATTTTTGCATTCTACAAGTAAATGCATGCCAAAATGAAGGTAAAAATAAAGTGGTAATACATTATAATGATTCTGCATGGTTCATGTTTTATTTGATTAATGGCCACAATACAATAATAAATAAATGCTTATGATGAAGATGCAGTAAATGAAGCCCATGCACATTTCTTATTTTTCCTTGTATTCTTAAAAATGAGACAAAATTATAGAAACACCTGTCAGTAACACATCGTAAAACTCCAGAGTACCACAAACTGCAGTCTCCATCATAAACTTTAGGACTGTTGTATTAGACTGTATTTGTTTACCCAGGTATACCTACTAAACTGAGTGTACATGGATAAATATCAGCTGCCCCAGCGCTGACACTTTTTTTATTTGAACATAAATGGAGGCTGCAAGAAATAAAGCTGCTGCTTTGAGTAGTTCTATACACAAATTACATTACATGAAGTACATAAGACATAACCTGATATTATTTTTTATTAATTTATCTAAATCACAGCTAAAATAGAGGAAGAAAGTGTATATAATAACCCATTTACCCACAGGTATGATATTTATTGCACATTTAATTGCTAATAGTGTGTGATGTAGGTAAAATTTAATTCTGTTTGCGCTGACTAAACTGAACTTGATTACTTCAACTTCTTTTATGTGTGCCAGTGATAGACCTTGATAAATTATGAACAGCTCCGAGGCAGAATCAGGGTAATTGAGCATTCAATTTGGGTTAAATGTAATATGTGTTTCCTAAAAGTGAGACACACTGTGTCTATTTATCTGATGAAGCATGAACTTGCGCTTAACTACTCAAGATCAAAAACCTTAGTCCTGGGACAGAGCCACATATAGTTTAGGAAATCTTAATACAGGCTGCTACACTGCTTTGTCACATGGAGATAATGTTTGTCAGGCACTTGGCTCAGTCTGCTCAAGCAAATCATCTGGATATGTCATTTCAGCCAATGCCCAGCAGGGGGAGGTAGAGTCCGGCACCAGGAGAAAGGTGAAGCGTCTGCTGAGCTTTCAGAGATACTGCCACGCTTCCAGGCTGCTCAGGGGGTTGGTGCCCCACACCCCCGGGTCACTACACCTACTGGACGATGACTACCTGGGACAAGCTGCAGTAAGGACACACACACACACTCATAAACCAACAAACGTGCAGACGTGCTCCTGAATTTCTGTCTCTCTACGTTGTGTATGTATCAGGTGTGAACCTCTGGTCAGTTCTGAAAACAGTCTGTCTTTTGTTACAGCACATGCTATCAAAAGTAGGCACATGGAACTTTGACATTTTCCTCTTTGATCGTCTTACAAACGGTAAGACTTTAACACGTGATGTTGTCCCACACCTACCGTAACACATACTCACACTACAGTCCTTCCATGTAATTGTAAATAATTGATTTGTGTGTCATAGGTAACAGCCTGGTGACTCTGATGTGCCATCTCTTCAATGTCTACGGTCTCATTCACCACTTTCAGCTAGACATGGTCAAACTGCACAGGTTTCTCGGTAAGCTGCAAGGGAGTGTCCGTGATTAACCCATCAACCCTCAGTCCCACTTTGTTCTTCTGCAAGAAGAGATGCTTCCTCATATATTTCTTGATAATTTTACAACAAACTGATAACTGACTTTTATGGCTTTTTTATTGCACATCCAACACCCTGACTACAGAAAGTATAGATAGCATTTTCCCCGAAGTCACCACTACAAAGAATGCGCTTGCTTTCTAAAAAGTGCACCCACCCGGCAGCCTTTTTGGCGGGGCAGCGTACTCTTGAAAGCAGAGAAGGGTTTAACTTTTCAGGAAAGTCCAGACTGACGTCAACTGGGTTTTTGTGTGCCAATCAGCCGTAACAAAAGAGGCAAAGGGTTTGTGTTCCCCACAATAAAAACAAATATGGATAAAGTGACTGTGGGGACATTGTTGTAAAATAATATTAATCCAGTAGCCATAGCACGCTAAATGGTGCTGTCACACACATAAAGCAATGGGCTGTGTGTCGTTATGGAAACGAAGTGCGTAATTTTTGTTTATGGGGTTGCTGCAACTCTTTTTCAAAATTTGCAATTTCTTGGTGTGTAGACCGGATTATACTTATTACAGATGAGACGCCCCTCTGATAATCAAATGAAGGCATTAACATGATTATCATGTTTCAGAAGCATTGCCATAATGTGATAATAAAAATGTGAGAGTTGAGCTAGTTCAAAAGGGCTTAACCTTGTTTTACCTTGCCAGGCATGGTGCAAGAAGACTACCACTCCCAGAATCCCTATCACAACGCTGTCCATGCCGCTGATGTCACTCAAGCCATGTACTGCTACTTGAAGGAGCCCAAGGTAATGACTAATACCGTATTCACACGCACACACTATAAGGCTTCACTGGGCCTGAGCTTCTCCTTGACATATCCCATTAGCTTCCCTTCCTGAGGGATGATTCCTGCTCACTTAGACTCGACAACACCTCCATCCACAGCCTGGAGAAATCCCAGGTGCCCCCTGACCAGATTAAGTGTCTCTGCATCTTTTCCCTTTTATACACTAATTGCTTTTGTGTCCTTTGTTGCTCCGTAAAGCACTTTGTCATGCAGCTATTTTGTTAAAAGCACTTGCGTAAATAAATTGAATTCAACACAGCACACATGCAAGTGAGTTCCAGATAACAAGCGCACACTCACAATATAAGATGTCGAGCCTGCTGCCTCCCCGATCAATATGCCATTTTGTCCTTTACTGACCCATAAGCATTTATCTTCATATCCATTTAATATCCATTTATTAAAATTAATCATTTTTAGTGCGTGTTTTAAAATGGTGGCAAAGTGTTTCCCTGTTTGATGTAAATGTTATTTTAAAATTATTTAAATACAAATTATTTTGTATTTCAAATTTATGAGATTATTCAGCACCATATAGTATACTTATTTAAGTCGACTATTTATTAGTTAACTTAATATATAACTTAACTCTCCTTCTGGGAGTGAGAGTAATTACACGACACCTTCGTGACGTGCTTATGTCACAAAAAGTAGTATTTCATGGAAATACTACTCCAAATATTTTACCAATACCAACCTGTGCAAGAGCAGTAACGTGTAATCCAAGTCTGCCCTCAGTCCCTTCTTATTTGTCATCGCTGTCCAATGATGAAAAGTTAAACCTGTGGTTATCTGTGTTTGTCCTTGCCATCGATTGCTTTCTTTTTCTAAATTTAATCCTTCCTCTGAATGTGGAGTTTAGTTTTTATCTGGAGCATCAGAAACCTTTCTTGGAAGCTTTTTAGGTTTTTCCACCATACTTACTCCTTTTTGCTGTAGCCTTCTCCGTCACTATGGTTGCTTCCCCCTTCAGCCAGTATCATCAACCTGCAAAGCCAGAGAGCCACCGAGTGTGAGCTCCACAGACACCAGAGTTAAATATCTCAGGTATACAGTGAAATACAGAGATATGTACCTGGTGGTGATCAGCAATGTGTGAACTCATTTGGCATGTTCTTTTGTATGTAAAAGTCCTGCACAACAGTTTTAATTACAAAAGGAATTATTGGTCTCCAAAAAGGAAAGTTAACTAATTATAAATATAACTATATAAGTTACATAGAAGAGTCAAGAGACAGTCAGAAGTTTCCTGAATCCGAATGTACAGTGCAATTTGGGCAGATTTGTTTTCCGGCTTGGCACTTCAGAGCAGCTTGACAATGATAAAGTCCTGATCAGATGATTATGTAGCACTGTATCGTCCCAGGATTATACTACATTTTTCACCCTCATACACCCTTACAGCGTGATAGTCAGCACTTTGACCTCATAGTCATTGTTTCATTGGATACTTAGTGTGTTGGAGAAGAACAACATCAATAAAAGTAATCCCCAGCCTAATACAAATGGACTTATCTATCACATATATGCATATGACACATTTATCTTTGTGTTAGATCTCACCGAGAAACTGTCATGGTGGCGATTTGAGAAAACACTGTGTGTGTTGTAGCTGGCAGAGCAGCTGAGTCCTCTGGACGTGTTCCTGGGTCTGATGGCAGCAGCCGCCCATGACGTGGACCACCCTGGGGTCAACCAGCCCTTCCTCATCAAGACCAGACACCACCTGGCATCCCTCTACCAGGTACATGCGGGGGTGCTGACATGTGTCAGTGTGCAGGTTAACGTGTGTGTTGGAAATCCAGCCTGTCCTTGAATCCGTTTCTAACATACTCTGGATTTTACCCTTCTCTACAGAACACGTCTGTGTTGGAGAGTCATCACTGGAGATCCACTGTGGGCATGCTGCGGGAGTCAGGACTGTTGTCCCACCTACCTCCTGACATGTCGTAAGGGCACGCACGCGCACACACACTCACACATCAGAGCCTGACCAACATTGGATATTTTAGGTTAATGTCAAAATTTTAGAATTTTTTTTTTGCCAAAGCACATAATCTAAACTAGCATTTTTAAGGGATTCATTACTATTTTGGTCGTACATACACATGGAGTGTGACATTATGACCAAGTATAAAATAAACTTGTTAGTGCTCTCCACAAGACAAACACGCCGCACATAAGCACACACAGAGTCAGCATTTGAGATGTGGTAAAATAACCATGTTGCATTTGTTCTCATAATCTTCCTTCATTTGCCAGCCTTCACAGGAAGTTCATGGTCAGTTAAAGAACACCAACACAGGAGCTCTCCACTCAGCTCACTCTAACAAGGAGTAGAAAGTGTACAGTGGACAGATTGCAGCCTGTGATAACTTGCTAATAAACGTACATTAATGTTCCCAAACTCCACAGGCAGGACATGGAACAGCAGCTGGGCTCTCTCATCCTGGCTACAGACATCAGCAGGCAGAATGAGTTCCTGTTGACCTTCAGAGAACATCTGGACAACCAGGACCTGGACCTTCAACTGGCCTCACACAGGCACTTTATACTGCAGGTATGCTGCACAGTACATCTGTGCATTCTTCACCCAGACTATAATGTATACTTGGTGTGTGAATCTCTCTCTCTCTCTTTCTCTCTCTCCCTTTCTCCCCTCTCCTCCCTCCCGTCAGATTGCTCTGAAGTGTGCCGACGTCTGTAATCCATGTCGGGTGTGGGAGCTGAGCAGACAGTGGAGTGAGAGAGTGTGTGAGGAATTTTACAGGCAGGGTGAGTAACGTGTCCTCTGTTCATATCAAGATTAGAACGGAAAGATAAGCCGGACCTATAGAGGAAGTAAACCTTTTGACTTACCCGCCAACGGGACTGGTAGATAAAAAAAAATCCACCTGCCGAGGATATTCTTCACCAAACAAAATAAACTAGTAATTGTATTAATCCCTGAAAATGACTATGACCATCATTAATGTCTCAGAAGCTTAAAAAAAGTTCCCTCTAACCAAAGTGTTTAGATATTACCCTAAAGATCTTCTTGCATCAGCATCATATTTTCTCATGGCTTCTCTTTTATTCATGTGTATACTGCTTTCTGAGTTTTGGCCTTTAACCGGACAGGTGACCTGGAGAGAAAGTTTGACCTGGAGATTAGTCCTCTGTGCAACCAGCAGGCTGACTCTGTCCCAGCCATTCAGATAGGTGAGTGCTAGAGCGCGCACACACAGACACCCAGAGCTGTCACGTATGTCGTCACGTATCTCCCCATCCGAATATGTTCCTCGACTCGTTGGGAGATGACCCCCCCCCCCCTCCCCGTTTTGTTGTGATTGTCTCAGGGTTCATCTCCTACATCGTGGAGCCTCTGTTTGAGGAGTGGCACCGCTTCACCGAGCCCAGCCTGCTCAGCCGGACCATGATGGGCCACCTGCACAAGAACAAGGCCCGCTGGAGCCGCCTACGATACGCGCACACACCTTCAGACATGCAAACACACCCCCACGCTGAGGAGCCTGAAGGAAGAGGAAGAGAGGGGGAAGACATCCCTTAATCTTCCTCTGTTTTCTCGTGTTTCATCTTCCTTTGCGAACGGAGGGGAGGAGTGTTTATCCACCTCCTTTTTTTGTCCTCCGGCATATTTTCTCCCACTGCTTGGTTGTACACAGGCTCTGAAAGTGGGAGCGCTGTGGATGCGGGGTCTGGCTTGGATTCATGGGAAACAGCTCTCTCTGCTGGAGCGGAGGACTGTAGCCCTGCAGGGGAAACAAAAAAAGAAGACAGAGAGAGATTTATAATTGGGCGGATGGATGATCTTAGTAAATATATGCCGATTTGACAAACTCATGCCTTGCTCTTTAACCTAGTGATATCTGCTTCAAAGAATATGAGAAAGGTAGGAATAGAATGAAAAGGTTGTAGCTGATGGCAGAAGGGGGATCGATGGAGATAAACATTAATGTTTTTGCACAAAGCTGCTAGAACAATAAAGAAATGAAAAAGCCAAAATTATATACAAGTCAGCGGGACTGTGCTGTAAAAGATTACATGAAATATATGAGAGAAAAAAAGGAATATATGAATATATCCACTATATTATGCTTTTTAAACTTTTCACAAGTACAGACTGTATTAAGCTCTTTTCACCTTTTTCTCTTTTTTTGTACAGCTTGCACTTCTATGCTCTTTCATACAAGTGTCTCACTTGTCTACTTTTCACTGAAGTGCGTTTTTAACTCGAGCACTAAGTTGGTATGTCATGGTATGATAAACTGTAAAATGTATTCTGTTTTAACCGTGTAACCTGTAAGACTGACCGATACGATCTATGACTGACGCAAAGAGGCTCCAGCTGCTGTTGTCTGAACGCTGACATCAACTGTCAGCCGGGTGTTTTTGGACTCGCAGCTGTGGAGAACACAAATGAAAGCCATCTTTTTAAAAAGAAGTGTTTGTGTTCATGTAATGTTATAAACGCTATAATCTGTACATACTGTGATGTACAACCTCAGCACTTCACATGCCAAAATCTTAGCAATGTATTAACCTTTTTACTGGGTACGGATATTGGGGAAATATAACTCTCACACCAGTGTTACCTTTGTAACAACGTAATGGGTGCATTTATTTATCTGATAACCTCACTTTACAAGCTCATATACAACAAAGCCTTAACAGCAACGTGGTCTATCTGTGAAACACATTTTGTAAGAATGTTTTATCATTTTCTGGACAAGCTTTCTTACACTTTCTGCCTGTTTTTTCTTCAGCCATACCAGCATACTGAAACACACACACACACACACACACTCTTACGGTACTGTAGCAGCCTGTTTCCTGTTTGATCTCTCACCCAGTATCAGGGTCAGATTGGGACTTACACCCATTCAGCATTGCCAAGGTGCCATTGTACTGTTCTGACACATTGACTCACTGCTCCGTTACCTCTCTAAGGCGTTTATATTACTTCCTTTTCACACTCGCTGCAGGCACAGTGTGCACTGCATCTTAGGTCATAAACAGGCTTGGGCCAAGTAGTAATTGCAGATACCTTCTAATTCTGAAAGCTAATTCATCATATCCTGCAGTGGACATAAAAAATAGGATGTCTGTCTGATGCAGAAAAGTGTATACCATCATTCTCTATTAATATCATAAAAAAATCAACATCTTAAATGGTACTTTTATATCTGTAGTATAATCTCAGTGGTGAAACTGATAAAACCATGCATATAAGGTATATGTAACTACTAGTTGGTCCAAGTGAAAGATGTACTGATATAAACCGTTTGTTTGTGTGTTGTCTTTTTTTTTTTTACCACTCAGTTCTAAATATGTGTAGTTAAGGTTGTCATGTTTAACAGAGGCCCAGGCCCACGTCTTCCCTGAGCTGCAGAGGAATAAACCTGAGCTTTATGATTCTAACAACCCAGCCGACACACAGTATATTCTACATACAATGTATTCTATAACAGTATCACAGTTCAGATAATGATAACAAATGATGTTTATAGAAACTGTTAAAAAATATATATAATGGATTTCTTCTACAGTTTTTTATAAAGTAACTGATCTAAGACTTTTTTAATGAGGTGCAATAAAGTTAGGTCACTGGCCAAGTTGTAAAAAAGCGGACACATTCATACTCCATCTATCTATACCTCTGGTAATAAATAAGCAAATCAGTCATGTCTTCAGTATAGCACTCCATTGGCTTTGCTGAAACTCCCATTATATGTCAGCCAAACTGTAGTCTAAAGTGCACAGCAGTTATTCTTTCATACATTGCTGCCATAGTGTGAATCTACTCGAGACAGGAGGCCTCTGGCTGCCTTGTACTTCAATACCTCTAAGAAACAGCACTGAAACAGGGTCACTCAGCCATATTGGTTTCACTAAATAAGTACAATAATGTTTAATAAAGTTTTTATGCCAGATGGATTGTTATACCAGACTCAATATAATTATAATAATATCAAAAAGAAGTTAGTCAATGAAGATCAATGAATTAATGTGATGTTCAAAAGAGACTGATTCAGACCTATATAGTAGAGTAGTTTCCATCATAACGTCCGACACAAAGAATGAAACAATTTAAGAGAAATATCAATTCCAATGCACTCTTAAAAGTTTCCTATAGATATGCCTATAAAGTTACACCTCAGATTTAACAGTGTTGTCCAATGGCATAATTTTTATCTTCAATTATATTTCAGTCAGTTGCCAGACAGTTTGAAAGATTGTCATCCCAGTGCTCAATGCTGAGTAGTGAGTAGAAAATATACGTTTGACCGAAGTGGGTCAGAGTCAATCTGGTGCCACCGTCACTGAAAGAAGTTTAAATTCAAGACTGAAGTGAGTCACACCGAGACTGATGCCACCATGTGAAAACGTGCCCTGTAGTAGTGGCTTGGGAGCTCTCGATCGTATCACAATTTTCAACATTATGAGTCGAAGACGGTCAGATTTATCTGAAAACTTTAAGCGCTTATTGTCTTTGTTGGATGAGCTCATACTCTCCATCAGCAGATGCAGTTGTCATTAAGTTGTTCAGATTTCCATACAGACACTTACTGATAGCAGATAACTGAGTACATGCTAGCTACCCTAAAGACTTAAGTCTTTAATAATTATATAATTTTTTAATGAAACTCTTCAGATGAAGCCTATGAGATACAAAAGAATGACGTACTGGTATTAGTAACTCTAAGTAGCAGTGTACCTGATTTAAAAGAGATGTTTGCACTATGGTCTGCCAAGTGATCCCAATAAGACTTACTTGTCTAATCTGAATCTGTATTTTGGTGTTTGGATAGGTCATCTGACTTCTTGACTGTATATTTCTGTTCTGACAACCAACCTCTGAGCACTGTGAACAATAAATAAATGTTTTTCAATTAACATCAAATACATTAGATATCCCATGTGTATTTATGTGTGTTGCGAAAGTCTGAATTTAGATAGATGCAGGCAAGTGTTTGACCACTAGAGGGCAATAAAAGCATTTCAGTGGCTCTGTGTGAGAGAAGACCTATGCTGTCACTCCTCATGATGGTGGTGGTGGTGGGGGGTTACAACATTATGAGTGCCTCTCCCTGCTGCTTGTTTACAGTATAAATACAATGGTCACCCTGTGAATCAACATGATTATTTCTGTGATGTAAGCATCGCTGGGGGCTACGAGCTCATAAATAAACCAAAAAGAAAAAAAAAACCTCAAAGAAAGAAGACGGACAGGCTGAAATCAAACAGCGTGAAGTTGCCCTTAGTTGTAGTTTGCAGGACAAACAATAGAGAAAATGAAGCTGAATGAGTCACGCTGTTGAATCATGCAACTATACTGAGTTATTGTAGGGGGGGTGTTAACAGAACGCACAATTTGATCAAGATTTAAAGAGGGCCTAAAAGGAGGGAAATGTGAGGTGAAGAGAAAAAACTAAATGATAAGAGGATTAAGGGGGGTTTAGTATTCTAAAGAAAAGAATAAAGCCATTTGAAACTAGTGTAAATACGGGACTGAAAAAGAGGGAAAGCACATAGAACAAGATATACTGATAGTGTAATAAGAAGTGTTACAGACGGCCTGTGTTTCCCTAATTTGCATATCTCTGATTTGCAATGCAAAAGAGGCTCGTAGATTGTGACAGACGGGGAGTCCACTCGTGATTGGTCACCTATTAAATCACATTCCACTGTGCTCGTTGACTTTTCTAAACTTTATCTTGTGGCAAGCTGGAAACGGGAGTGGCAGAGGTCTGTTTTTCCTCCAGTGCTCTGGGGCTTTTTGGGTACTAAGCTTTGCACAGATGTGAGCACACAAACACCTGAACGAGATAGAAGTTGTGTTTTTGAAGACCTAAATCTGTTCATCAGAGCATAACGCCTGACATCCATTCACACGATAATTCTGTCTTACCGTCTCCCTGTCTCCCACTCTATCACACACACACACACACACACACACACACACACACAATTCACCTCAGTCAGTCAGCATTCATCCAGCATGTGTCACTGTAAATATTGACACTGCAAACAGAGCCCCCTCTTTTGCACCTTAAATGTCGTCCAACCACTCCCTTTGTAAAAACATGCACCACATCAGCCCATCATGCAGATAACAATCTACCTCCAAAATGTAAACCTGGAAAAGATGCTTTTTCAGGGGGTTATTTTTCATTAATAGCCAAGGATAACAGGGAAAGAAGTAAAAGAAAGTGGAGGTTATCACATCTGTGCTGAAAATGTCAAGTGACACCTCCTTGGCCTTGCTGCTGTGACATGTAATGGGTCTGTGTGTGTAGAAAGTGAAAAATGAAACTTGTGGTGTTTTAGTGTCTCTCTCACTTTGTCTGTCTGTCCGCTGTGCTCGGCGCTGAAAGGGTTAATCTCCTGTTGTTAGTCAGTATCCCTGATATATCTACTGTACAGTCCCTTTTCTTTGCATTATCTTTCTCTCTGTCTTTGCATAACAAGAATCTATGTCAGTTTGATGCACTGCAATAACTCCCACTTCTCTGATTTTCTGTTTTTCTCTGTTTTTCTGTTTTTCTGTCCATCCCTGTACTTCAGGTGAAAGACGAGGTGTGAGGTACGATTACGAGAAGGGCATCTCACCCTTTCTCTTAACCCTACTGTCACAGCACTCAGCATAACATATATATCACCACATATCACATTGCCTATTCTATTTTCTGAATTTCTGAAAATGAGGAACTACTGTAGACCTCAGCAGTTCTAGTGTGGAAGCGGGGGACCCCTGCCCTACTTTGCTCTGACAGCAAAAGTACCCTTTTTTTTTAAAGAAGAAAACTTTTATTCAGACAGGATACGTCTGTGCACCAAAGGGACACTTCCATGCTTCATGTTAGCTTTAAAGTCACACCAGAGAGGCCGCTCTATGCTCTGTGGTGACCATACAGCAAACAAGAACACTAAATTTAAATGTGGCCTTAATCCTGTTGAGGTGCCCCTTTTCCTGTTTTTTTTTTCATACTCTGAGTTACTTTCTGTATCACAAAGTTGCATGTCTTTCCTTGCTGATATTACATTTAAAGCTCCTCTGTTTCAAATTCTTAGGTGTCTTCTCACTTGAACACAATAACTGCTTAACCTTTAAATAATCCATCCAGAATATACACACAATATAAACTAATCTTCGCAGGACTTGTCCTACACTCGTCCACCTTGAACTGCAAACTCCCCCAGACTAGATTAATTAATTCATCATGGAGATTTAATAGCTTATTATCTTATGCTGTTCATGACTGTTGTTTTCATTAATTCTATATTTGTAGCTTGATAACTGGTTGCTCTTGTTTACTGGTTGCATGGTTGTTCTGATTGTAAATGCTTCTTGTTCTCTCAAAAGAGATCTCAATGAGAATAACATACTAAACAAAGCTACAAAATAGACTGATCACTGATGGGAAATACGGATGTGTCAAACACAGAGAGACACAACATGCAAGCACTATCAATACTTAAAGTTTCCTAATTTTTGTTAAATCCTGAATTAAACAATCAGTGCATTTTTCAAAGATTAAAACTATACATTCAGATCTACACAAAGATTTTAGACTAAAATTCGTTGTGGCGGGTTTACACTCCACTACATCCCTGCATTTGAGTGTCTCTGTGCAGCAGGTGGTTTCCAAGTAGCGCTCTGTGTCGTGGAATGACTAAAGCATGCGCTTAGGGGAAATAAAGGGTTAATTTGTCATGCAGTATTGAGATCGCCGACATGCAACACCCACGCCTTCACAAATCCTCTGCAGACAAATATGTACATGATCAATATCCAAGAGCAAAACCTGTTTGCACCTCTGACTGTGTGTGTGTGTGTAAAGATATCTTATCTCAGTTTCTTAACCCCTATCTGTCTGCTGTAACTCTGACTAAATGATACACAACCCCCAGGTACTGCAGATGCACACCTGCCACATTTCACCTGCTCTCTATCTCTGTGTGTGTGTGTGAAGGATGGACAGTGGGTATTGTATATCTAAACACAGTCATTTGTGTTCATGCAGTTTTTCCCTGTGTGGTGATTTGGTGTTTTTTTGGCAGTTAACGCATATGTATGCATACAGATTTGTTGGCTGCTTTCGGCAAATTTGCATACTGCAAATATGTGTAAGAGTGTGTGGGCAGACGAGAGGGCTTTTAGCACAGCAAAAGTACATGATGTATGTTGGGTTTTTTTTCAGTGTTTTCTGACCATTTGAAAACAAAGTCACAAGTCAACAGATTGTTTTGCGAGTGGCAGTGAGGGCCTGGTTAGATGTTCATGTCCCGCAACCCTTTTACCAATGTTTATGTTGTCTGAATATATACCCTGGAGGTGACCTTTAACCTTTACTCTCTTTAACTCTCAAATTTTTCAGTGTGCTTCCATAAATCCGGGGTACTAAAAAAAACTGATGACTGATGGCCTTTTTTAAACTTTGGAAACACTTCATGATGAGTAAACTGAATTTCATATGAAACTGATGCAGTGACCCTTTGAACGGCCAATTTTGAGTATTTATTATAAAACAGGTGTGCTTATATGAGTGATTGTCTGTAACAGCCAACCTTATTATTCCTTCTCATCTTGTCTTGTCAGCTTCATATTCAAGATAATTCGAGGAAAAAGCTAGAATACTTTAAATTGTATTATTTTCTCCTGTCTTACCAATACTCGCGTTTTACTGTTGGCCCTCGAAATCATTGCAATAGGGCCTTTGAGTGTCTCATTGGACATATTCACTGTAGTAATTGGTGCAATACCTCTTCAGGCCAATCGAGGGAATACAAACAGCTTCCTGTAAGTCACGTCCCCTCTTGCTATTACAAGTACAGTCCGACCTGCTCGTCCAGTTTCTCCGGCTCGGCATCATTAATCAAATCATATGTTTATTAAAGTCACAATTACATGGGCTCAGTAATATTGTTGCTGCTGTAAACAAGGCGTTTATTTTTTTTTATTAATCCATGCATGTCAGTGTTTATTTTCTCTGGATTTGGGGGATCTGTGTGTGATCTCTTTGTTTGTGGTTTGCAAGCCCAAATCTTATGGTGGGGTTGTGTTTGAATCCACAAAATTCCTCCTGGAGGATCTCAAATGAACTTGTTTGATAATGTTTTTATACTTTACATTACAGAGTTATGATATGATTCTCCTTCTGTGCTTTCGTAGGGAGTTGTTTGCGTGAGTGCTCATCAATACTACATCATCTTTAAACTGATGTTAGACGAGCAGACCGGGCTGACTCATATGGAGCCTTTGGAAAATCCTGTAGAATCCTTAATCACACAAAACAGAGTAAAATGAGCTTCAGTAATGTTCTTACCTAAAGAACAAATGGGCTACAGGGCAGACCTCTTCGTTTGCATAGTCAAAATGTCACCTAGTCAATTCATGAATGCTCGATTCACATCAGGGCAGTAAGACTTTTTTATTGATTACGTGTTTCACAACAACTTTTGTTTGGTTCCAACTCTTGGCTCTGCAGATTGCTAAAAATTCTCTTTCTGCAGCTTTTTCCGTTGTCTTTCATTTATTTACGTACACATATCTATTCATTTAAATTTTTGCAATAAGTTGTTTTTCATTTAATACTTTCGATATCCACTGTTAAGTGATTAAGAACAGGGTATAGCATGTATTAATTATTTCATTGCAGTTATTTTCAACCAGGGATACTTGTATCCCACGACCTAACAGGATTACAGACTGCAGTGATGCTGATTTTTGGGTTTGGGTTCGGTTCATTAAGAATACCGCTCCGGTGTTTTTGCTCTGAATCATCCTTTCGAGCACTAGACCCAAGAAGCTCACTGTGCAACGCTTTCGCATCTTTGTCCTGGATGCTTGCGTGGATCTCTTTGTGTTAATCCTTGTAACCAGTCCCAGACGTCAGCATGATGAAGCGATCACAAGCATGTCCAGCATTTTCAACCTGTACAAGACATCCTCTAATCCCACCTGACCTTTTTCTTGGAAGGGATTTGGGAGTCTCCCAGAAGAGGGCAGTTCTGGGGGGAGTTTGGGCTCCAAAGTTACACTTCTACTTTCCCATGCATCTCATTTGACTGGCAAATGTGTATGCAAATCTGCTGTGCCAGTGAGTTGGACACAGGGAGAGGTGGGTCACCTTGCGTGTGTGTGTGTGTGTGTGAGTATGGTTAGAAGTAGAGGTTTTCTTGCTTGCATGCTCTATCTTGCCCCCTATGGATCTCCCATTGTGCCTAAACCAACAAGAGTTTTTCCATTAGTGAAAATGTGGCGGGGCGACATACAATATTATGCACACAAGATTGGATAAGAGATGGGCTGGCACAACGTGTGTGTGTGTGTGTGTGTGTTCATTGGAGTTGTCCACGTTGCATCACAAAAGAATGAGTACCACATGTACCTTCCTCTTTCTAGTTGCAAAACAACTCTCTTCTCGTTCCCTCTCCTTCTGCCGGTGTGTGTGTGTGTGTGAGAGCGCATCTTTCTTCATTCATATGCAGCCTCTCGTAGTGAGTAGTGCTCGTAGTGAAAACTGTGAGGAAGTTGTCTCACAAAGAGGGGAAGTGTGTAGTAAAAATATGTCAAGATATGTCAAGTATTGTTCACCTCATTGAACGGGAGTTTCCTCTTTTCTTCTGCGCGCGCCGTAGGGCGTGTGTGCGCTTGTGTGTGTATTGTTCTTGCATTTGTGTGTGTGTGTTTGTGTTGTAAAGAAAGAGGGATACACCCAGTGCTCCACCACCAATGTGCTGCGCATGTAATACAACTGGACATTGCTTTTGTTGTTGTTCCTCCTGCATCGCACTTCCTCCACTTCAATTCTCCATGAGGCAATTATACTATAAAATATAGATGGTTTCCCCTTTTATAGCTGAACTGCTTCCCACTGAAACTTTAATTAATTTAGTTTTGCTTGCTACTTCCCAACAACACACACCCCCAAGCTCTTAATCTGACCTTTGCTGACCTTCCCATGCTGTAGAGAGAGAAAAAAAAAGACGTGATGCACTTTACGAAAGCAGGTGCGAGGGTCTGTGTGTGAGAAAGTTTTTTAAAAGTGTGAAATTAAAGCACAAACAGAAAACACCTCCCTACATATGTGATTTCGATGTGTAACCGCGGTTATGTCACCACTCTGTCGCTTAACATGCATCACCGTGTGTGTTAGTGTGCACGCGTGTGTGTGCGTGTGTGCGTCTGAGTGACCCAGGAAGCTTTGCTGCGTCTCTTTCATGCTCTTCCCACCCCAGCTGTAGTCACTCACTTCCTGCTGTCCTGCCCCGGCCACTCTCTCGGCGTCCCGTTCGTTCAGACACAGGTCCAGGGAATAACTCAGTTTCCTGGTGTTTTCATCTCCACATGACGAAGCGTGAGGATGCCTGGTCGGCTGCTTTGTCATCTCAGTGTAAGTCAGCTTTTCACTTCATTCATTCGTTCTGGACCTCCTTGTCGTTGCCCAGCCTCCCTTTTCGTCCTCTCACCTGCCTGCCGACCTGTCTCTGCCTTCTCCTCCCTGATCAGCCGTCTGTCCTCATGTTATTGGGGCTGATGCATTTGACACAAAGCAAAAATTAAAAGCATTGCTTCTTGTTTTCAGTGACATGATTCTGAAAGTACAGTAGGGATGTGAGACTGCTGCACTTCTCAAATATATACTGTACACTGAAATTTATATTCAGAATAATAAACCTAAATCAACAGTTAATGCTTATGGTGCTTTTAAAATGTGTTCAATTAAAAATGACAGACTAGTATGAAATATATACGAAATTAACATTAAAATACACACAAATACAAAGGACTTCGATTATGAAAGGAAAAAGTTGTTTGTAGAGTCATCACACACAATTCTTGTTGTTTTCAAGCTAAGCATGTTTCCTTTTCTCTTTCTGGGAAATTGGGGTGAGGAGAAGAGGAATGAGGAAGTTCACAGGAGAGACTGTATCTCCTTTTATTTGCATATTTTTTGTGCTGATATCAATATGTATCATGTTTTAGATATTTGCAACCTTCCAGACACTGAAATTATGTTGTTCTGCTTTGTAACAGGAATAAGCCTTTTTTATTTTTGCAAAAATAAAACAGTTTATTTCAGGAACATCTTTTGAAACAGTTACAAAATTACATAAATCTGTCAAATACCTTATTACCTGATTTACATGTGCATGTTTGTGTTTAGAACCTGACAACCAAACTATGCTTACTTCATGTGGTGCCGATATGAGAAAGCAGGTTTGTTTCATTCTTTATGCAAGTATTTCCTCTCCTTTGCTTGGGCACAAGTCAGTGCAATACCATGAATAGGTGTGAGGAGAGACTGTATGAAAGTGTGTGCTGTTACCCCACCTCACCTAGATGACCTTGTTCTACCTTCAGACGCGTTTGGATGACACGTCGTAGTTTCAAACATACTCCTTTACATCTTCAATATCCACTGAACATTTAATGGAAATCCAGTCTTCAGTTACCTTGTGATGAAAGGGTCAAGTTGTCACTAAAGTCCTTATTTTTAACCTTCTGAATGAATGGAAGTCTAGACAAGAGTTGTTGGGATCTTTTGACCTTTACAACCTCTAACCAACATTACAGTCACATGAATAATAATTTCTTTTAAAAATCACAACTGTTTGTTGTTGTAACAGGTAAAAAAATAATCAAGAGACACTGCAATGGAACACAGATATGAACACTTTCAGACACCCACGTAACAACTTAACTTAAAGTCATAAACAAGAAAATTTTGCTATCTTTAATGGCCCAATAATCGGTAGTTGCGGGGATGTTGTTGGATCTCACTTCAGTTTCAGTTTCTAGTTTCATCGACTGTAGTCGTCGACCTTTTCTCTGTTTATCTGGCCGTAGTAACAGTCTACGTGTAACTAACAGACACCGGAAAAAAACAGTACACCACTTTACAAACAGGTGAGTCTGATGTGCTGAAAGCCCAACTGTGCACTGCTTTTCATTTTTCAAGTGGCGGGGTCACTGCTAACACCCAGGCCATAACCCTGCAAATGCTGCAGGCTTTCATCAGTGGGCCAGAGGCTCCATCACCATTGTGTTATTTTGGAATGGATAGTGACTTAACGGACATTTTAAATGAAAATGAAATGAAATTAAATGAAAAAAAGCCACTTTTTATTCTTTAAAATCCAGAGTAACATGGACCTCCACAACCATCGCTGCACAACATCAGAAAATAAACACACATACAGCTGTAAAATGTATTTTCCTTTCTCACCCTTCTTTTCCCTCCCTGAAGATGATGCCACTTACTAAAAATCATGTGACTTCGGGAGAAGTCCCTCACTTAACTTGACTGGTGAGTTTCATAAGTAATGTCTGGCAGCAGATGTACTCTACAAACATAAGTGTGTTTGATCTTTTCGACTTTGTTTTTATCATCTGTTAAAAACACTTAAAGAAATTGAGTACACCATTAAAGGCCACCATTTTTTTTTTCACTTTTTGTTACAATTTGAAAGAAACAAATTAAGGTCATTATGGTGCTAATGTTAAACACAGTGTCCTCTCAGGCTGTATGAACTGTGTTGTATTAAAGGAAATCAGGTTTTAATGTTTAAATGTGATCCCCGCGTGGAAAATGTAGGAGTCTGCTGTTTGAAGGGAAATGAAGGGAAATGGATGGCTAATAATGGAAGGATGATTTGATACACAGGATGATGTAAGAAAGGAGCAGGAAAGAAACAGAGTCAGAGTGAAACAGATCACATATGGCGTGCACAACCAAAAACCCCAGGATCCGGCTGAGCAAGAACAGGCGAGAGTTTCCCAACAGCGTGGCGAGTCCTGACACGATGCCGGCCGTGACACCGAGCCCGGGATGGGATCGCGGAACAGGGAGTGAGACTAAACCCAGAAAAACGGGATTCCACTCTCACTCCCTGCTCACGGAGCAACATACTTCTCCAAGAGTTTCCCACGAGAAAAACCTCCGGCGTTTTTCGGTCCAGATAGATGCAAGAAAAAAAAAAGTCAGCAGAGACTGGAGAGACAGGGAGATAGAAATATAGATACATTAAGCAGCATGGGAAAAACTGGGGGCATGTTTCGGCGCACTGCAAGTGGGTGGGGTAGGGGTATGACAGCAGACAGGGATTAAGTGTGAGCTTCATGTGAAAAACCAATAGATAGGCATCAGCTGGCCACCTATGGACCACAAGGTTTTCAAAACTGTTTAGTGAGTTATGTTTAGCGCAGTGGTTTGATTAAAAGTGTCAAAGTGAGAAGCCATCTGAGTCAACGTGACTGGTCGGATACACCTTTGTAGCTGTTTACCAATGGACAAACGCATATAAACGCATTCGTACAAAATACTAGGGTGTGGTTCGTGTCTCGCCTCCCTCACCCCTGCCACTGGCATCGCATGTGACCCACTAATGTACCTGGAATTGTCGGTGACGTGAGCTATCTCTTTTTTTTTTTTTTTCTGCTCTCTTCTTTCCTTCTTCCTCCCAACGCCTCCATCCATCCCTCACCTTCTTTGTTGGGAGGATAAAGTCACAGCCGTCAAACCTGTTCTTGGTCTTCATTTATCATCTGGATCTCGAGGGATTTCTTTCCTTCACCACCTCTTCCTGCTATTTTAAAGAACATAGAGGCGAATAATTACGTTAAGTAAGGGCCTAAGTAGTTTATTGCCGCTTTAATCTCTGTATATACAGCGTATGCTATATAATCTATGTACAGAGTGCTAAAGCTGCTGTTGACAAGCACCTGCTCAGCCGATATGCCCTCAAACAAACTGTGCCTGACCCTGACCTTTGACCTCCATGTGCAGGCAGCAGTTGAAATAAGAACTTCACAACATACAAGGACAAAAAATAATAATATATATTTAACATGTTTTTAACTCTTTGCTGCACATATGTCTCTCTTTTTGGCTCAATTAAGTAAATTCCATAATACCATCTCTATAAAATTGATTCTGTGAAAAAGTATTAAAGTGTAACATTGAAAAGACATTCAGATCCTTTACTTGGCTAAACATGCAACATCCCAGAAGTATTTCAATACAAGTAAGTAAGTTCAGCATTCAAAAGTCTACTTAAGTAAAAGTACAAGTCATCAAATGATCATCAATTTACTTTTGGGCACTTCATTTAAAACAAGGCATTGTTTCTTTGAAGCTACTCTTATAGTGGATAAAACTTTAATATAAATGTAACTACTAACTGTAGTCAAATAAATACTGTAGAGTAAAAAGTACAATGATCCCTCACCATCATGTAGTGAGTAAGTGTAGTGTATCAGTAAGCTACAAGTACAAAAGTGCCTCAAAAGTACTTGAGTAAGTATACTCAGTTACTGTCATGATTGTTGTGTAATGATGATTTCTTAGGGATATCGACATTTTGTTCACTCATTCTTTGTAGTGAAAAGGTGTCTCTGAGCCAAGGAGAAATTTTCCATCATAGCGCTGACTCACCCTTTGCATCTTATTTGCATAGCTTTGCATCCTACTGTGATGCCTGCCAAGTTATTCATTCAGCTCCACATTTGTAAAATATTGTACTTGTTTTGCATGTGCCTGAAGGTCCACATTATGATAAAGTAAATCCCAAACTGAGATTTTTATCTGGTGGAAGCTTCGCCTCCCTCACACTGACAGGATGACAGGTAAAGTCCCCACCATGGGCACATTAAGGACCTAGGGCTTACAGTAAAGGATCTGTTATGTTTTTTTGCTGCCTCAGCTCATGTGCAAACACAAGCAAAAGAAGCTTTTAGACGTTTGCACAGCTACAGTACATCCTGTTCCAGAGAAACCCCCACACACACACACACACACACACAACAGCATGTACAGTAAGTTCCCCATAATGGCAGGGACTAAACCTTTATACCTTTATTTGATATTTCTCTTTGGCAATTGGGAAACTTAATTTACCTTTTCAGTTACCGGTAAAAAGATATTTTTCAATTGTGCAGTGGTGGTTATTTTTAGGGATAAAAAATTGTTCAAATTGAATAACAGCATTTTATAAAATCTAAAAAAATTTGAGGCAGCAGCTCAGTATGACAGTAACTAGAACAAAAATATCAATAGGAGTCTATTGTTCAGTGTCCAGTTTTATCTTGACAGGCCTAACAACTTTTCCATATCACTTTCCAAAGTCTGAACGGTTAAATACACACAAGCAGACAACATGCAAATCTTGTTCCACTGTCTTACAAGCTTGTAATAAATGTAGCACTGAATTATCATTATTATTATTTCAGTATGCACAGAGAAAAATAATCGCAGTTATAAACCACAATACACTGCGAACAAGGCCATTTCAAGGGCCATTTTTCCTCTAAATGGTGAAATGCTGAAAAAATGTGGTAGATTTACTCAGAGAAGTGTTGGCGTTGAAGTACGGCTTCAACAACAAAACATGTTTTCTTAAAAACATCACTGACACAGTCTGTGAGTGCATTTCCATCATCCAAAAAAACTGAGAAAGAACATCAAAACAGTCAAAAGAGAAATACGGAAACAACGTCAGATCTAAACATACCATTTCTGTCCAGAAATGCCACCATTCCCTCTTGGATAGTATGGTAATGGTGCATTGCTATGACTAAAGCAATACTTTTAACACACTGATGAAGCCAGCAAAGTTACATATTCCACGTTAGAAAAGAACTGCAATAAGTGTTGACTTAAATACAGAACTGTCCACAGAGTCCTCTGTCCAGTGGAGACTGTAGTAAATCCAGGTTTGGCCATTTTATTGAGCTTATTTACTATTTCAAAAACTGCAACTGGGCAACAAGGGACAAGGGCAACAAGCATTTTAAACTTGAAGCACCTGTAAGTTATATGAATAGCAAGAATGAGGAAAAATAATAGTACACATTTATATAGTACACACAGAATTAAAGAAATTCCTGTGATATAAAAGGAATAAGAAAAGAGGAAAACAGGAATGGATAGGCGGAAAAAGGTGCAGGTGTTTAATGACTTTCAGTGTATGTTTAAGACATTTTTTTACGTTAACAGGCTCATAAACAGACAGGCAGCCGCACAAGTGTGTGTATTCATGGAAGTGGGGTCTTTTGTCACAATTATACCTCCAACAATAACTCTCTCGTGTCACGGCCCTATCATGTTTCTGATGAAGTGTTGTACTGTACTACACTAAGTGCTGGTTCAACATGTGTGCACTGTGTGTGCTTAAGTCATCACGGGCCAACATGCGTGTTCAAACCTGTCTGGGATTCAGAGAAAAGACAACAGCGCGTTGAGTGCGTGCGTGTGCGCTGCAGAGAAACAGGTAGGCTACAGGGACACATGACAAGAAGGAGGTGCTCATTCATCTTAATGAGCGTTTACTCATGTTACTGTTCCTTTCGTTTCATTTGTGATGTTTTGCCTTTATGTGTCTTACTTTTTTTTTTTCCACCCAGGCCTCCTGACTTTAGTACCTGTTAGTCCTGCAGAGCGACTGACGGCCAAGTAGGTAAATGTACCATCAATCACACCTTGTGATCATCTTGGGACGTACTGTCCACAAACACATCACCAACTTCACAACTTGTGTTCACACACGCATACACATCCTGTACTTACTGAGGTGTGTAGAGAAAAGCATCAGAAGGGGCCCTGTCGCAGGTCTCTTTTACTCTTTAACCTATTTCCAAGTACCCTGTGGAACATGCCCACACACTTTTTGTATATGCAAGTGCCCCGAATGTCTATGTGTATGAGTTATCAAGGCCCTGTGTTTCCTGTTTTGCAATCCTTACCATGCCCTCCCAGACAACGTTTGCCTCTGGCTGATTCAGGAACAGCCTGTTTTCTGCCCTGCTCTGAGGGGGCATATGTATGTATGTACTGTTTTCAGGTAACTGTGCCTTTCTTCTGGCAGTGAACAAGGTTACTAAGATCCAAATCCTTTTAGGTTGCCAAAAATTGAGGATAAAGACCTCAATGAGCCATCCTACGATAGAGCGAGAAACAAATTTTTGATGTGAAGAAGTTCATCTGCTCAGCCCCAACCCCCTTAGTTACTCTCAATATCCCTGTTGAGCTTTCTGTTCTCAAAAGGCATAAATGGACTCAATAATGACAGTTGTTGATTCACTGCTCAAGACTGTTGTTAGTTTTTGAATAAACTCATTCTCTTTCCAGCTTCAGACAGTGTGGTTTCACTTTTAATATACGAGAGAAAAGACTTTTAGGATGAGGACTAACCAGTGGTGTGGACACCTCAATTTGGATACTTCCATTACTGCACTTCATTGTAGTACGCTGTGTACACTACATACTTACATATGTAGAACATGAGCACATGAATTTAGACGGGGTGGTGTTTTCTGAAATTGAACGTAGACATTGAACACTTTCTGAAAATGACTAGAGCAACATTTTCTTTTTAATGGCAAATTATTGCCAAAATTTGACCACGATTTTCGCCTGTCAGAATATCCGCCATGTTTATTCACAATTCAGTTTTATTCAAATCAAAACTCATACATACATACACAGCAGTATGCTACATAGCGAAAATGGCGACCACTGAGTGTGAGAACTGTCAAGCATTGTACACTCAACTTTTTGTCTGTTATGAGTACATCATCCGTGCACTGCATTTCTCCATACTCATCAGTCTGAATGCACTTGTGCAGTCAAAATAGCAAGCGTAAGTATTGAAGTACGCAGCATGAGAAGTCTGTGAAAATGTTGCTAGCTTGTAGCAACTGTTTGTACACTGGCTGTCAAATTAGTGCAATTAATGCAATGACAATTAGCTTGGCTACCTTAGTTTGGTCGGTAGTACAGTATTCTGTACTGTCCTTTCATTGTGGGCTAAATTTAAATACATTTAACAAGTTTGACATTGTGTGGGTTTTGGGAGTGGTTATCTTGAGGTTGCAGGTGGGAGATACCCCTCAAAATAAATTGTAACATCATCCTGGGTAATAAAATAGCACCAGGTTTTCTGCCTGCATGGACGTACAAGTGCACGTGTGGGGGAGTGTATAACTTACGCTGTGGGGGCACAAATCGCTTCATTTTAGAGTGAAAATTCAGTCTCCAAAACATAAATCATGACATTTTAGGGTCAAGTCTTAGTTTAAAGTCAGAGTGAGGTCATGGTTAGAGTTGGGGTAAGGCTCCAGCAAATGAATGTAAGTCAATGTGATGTCCTCTAAAGGGATGGAAGCACGATTGTGTGTGGGTGCGCGTGTGTGTTTGCACAATAAAAAACTCCTCCTCACCCTGCAATTATCAGTTCAGAGGGCTGCGCACCTGTACTTTACAACTCACCTGACTAACGTGCCAACAATAACACCAAGGACAACTGAGTCAGGCCAAATACCTCTACGGCGAGCTACTGTTACATGTCGCTGGGGGGGTTTCCTGTCCGTATTTATTGCCACCATTTTGTGTATTATAATGAATGATCAATTTATCTAAGGCCATGCCCACTGAGGTGGTTTCCCCTGGAGGCAGGTGTGTGGCTGTTTGCATGTGTGAGTGTGAGAGTGACTCTGCAGGCGGGAGTTCCCCCGAGGTAACAAATTCACAACTTTCACTTATCAATATCACACATTGATGAATGACTAAATGACTGTGTACGATTCATATTTTTCATACAGCCAAACAGCAAGTCAGGGATTCCCAGTGTGACAACAAACACTATACCCTCTGTGTGCCTCTGTGTGAAATGAATGTTAACTTCTACATTAGCACTGCCCTGCCTTACATAATGGCCTGGACACACAGGGCCTCCACCGTAGGTGTGGCCATGGTTTTTGCTGGGGATGGGTTTGATTGGAGTCAATTGTGGTCAAGAGAGGCACCTACTGTGGTCAGATACTGTGAGCGTGTGTGTGTGTGTGGTTTGTGCTCAGGATGGGTGGAGTTGGGCAGGGTTTTTTGCTCCTATCATACTCACAAAAGAATGGGGCCTCCTTTACCAAGAAATTAAAGTGATAAATGTTAAATGAGCAATGTGATGCCACAAAGAATATGAATACATTGCAGTCATGGATTAATTTGGTGTAAAGGCCTCAAGTGTGTGATGATGAGTCAGTTTATGCACAATACTGCACTCTTTAGTGCTCTAATTGTTTCAGCAGTACAGCCGATGTCATGGTGAAGAGAAAGCAAACACACCCCTTTAATTGCTGGGTACTAATTGACTTACAACATCAACAAAGTGATGTTGACATAAAGTATTCCTAGCATAAGTGATCAGTGTTACATTATTTACATTAGATGTGTGAAACTTTAAACAAACCATATTTTATGAGCTTAATTTACATAAGGGCCCTCAGACTGCGTGCTCATCAGACTGGTTACGTTTGAAAAGAAAGTTTATGAGCCGCTGTTTTCATGAAGATCTCTGTCCACAGTTTCATACACAAATCCTCTCTTCTTCGCGTCCTCTCGGTCGGCGAGCAACAAAAGTGCAGATGACAGCCAACAACTGGCCATCAGTGGGTCCCAGGCATGTCTGTCCATTGGGTGTGTCCATTAGTCTGCTCTGCGTGCAGAGAGGAGGCAGCCGTGCTGTGCAGCGTTGTGTTTGTTGTTATGGTGCACTGAGGTGATCCCTCATGTCTCTCTCAGTGAGCAGCTGTCACTCCCTGCACCTCTTCTGTTGTTGTTGTCTTGATGAGGTACTTTCCCTCCCTCACACTTCCTCCCACAGGACCCTTTGTTTATGACAGGGTGCGTGTGTGTGTGTGTGTGTGTTCGTGCATTGTGTATGTGTGTGTACTTGGCACATGCATCTGATGTGGGGCCCCCGTGGATTCTCAGAATATGATTTAAACCGAATGCACCTTCACTCACGGTGACGCGCATGCCCACACACATACACACTTTTGCACATTTGCATTATTTCTTCCCCTTGCACAAATGCACATCCATGGGGTCATCTTTTCCAATAACAGGTGCCAATAATCTCAACCCAAACTTTTCACAATGCAACACTTTTGTTGAAGAACAAGCACTGTCTCTCATGTTTTACTCATCCAGTTAGTAACGCGCTGACCGTGTGATGAAGTCGTGTCGCGAGATTGTTTTTGCATAACTCCTGCTTCTCCTCTCCTTGCTCACTCTCTCATCTCGCTTCCCTCAGTTTCCACTGCCGTAATGTCCACTGTGCAAGTGCGTGGACGTCCATCAGGGGGAAACCAAACTTATCTTTGGGCGGAAAAGAAGTGACAGGTACAGTGTGTGTTTGTGTGTGTTTAGAGGTGTGAGCAACTGTGCGAGGACAGATGGAACGCTGGTTTTAACAACACAGAAATAATTTGCTTACCTCAGCTGAGCCATGTTGCGGGTGTGTGTGGTGAGAATATGTGAATGCCTGTTCACAGCGAATGCGCATGAGAGTTAAGTTTTGTGCTGCTTTGTTTCTCACCATTTTTTTGTCACAGTGTTACAGTGCATGCACAAGTCAGACAGGTGTGAGACAGCCTGTCTATGTGCGCAGGATTCAGGATGTACAGTAGCTGCGCATGTGAGCTTCCCTACACCAATGCATGTCCATGTATTTGTAGCAACAGCAGCGAACACGCATGCGCTACCTGGAGAACAATCCTCACCGCTTATTTGGGTACTGGTGTCATACGGAGCTGCATTCAGGCTCTGGCCCTGCTCTCTTACGCTTACTTTGAGGAATATCATCCAGCACTCACCTTCAACCTCTTCTCTGCTTTTACTGGACTTCTCATCCCCAAAGTGCAGGAGTAAGACTCCAGGAAGGAATTGGGAATCCCCTGCTAACGGCCTCTTTGATAAAAGAAAGGTAGAGAGCTGCACCCAGCAGATGGTACGTGGTGAGTGGATAAGGGCTGAACACAACAGATGTACATTATTAACTCTTGTTCTGTAGAAAAAAGGAGGCTTTAAACATTTATTGGAGTGGTGTGAAGTCATAGTGAAACTGTCTGAACATTATGTAAAATCAGATAACTTCTTTTCTGTATTTCCACTAGTGTTCTTGTTTTCTGAGCTTTGTGTTGACTATAAACAATGTTTTTCTGTTTATAAAAGAAACATATCCATAACCATTAAAAGTTCATCCATGGTGAGTCATGTGAGTGTCCAGCACTGCGTCCAGCACGAAATATATTTAATGAGAAGGAATGAACTGGTGATTATGTTGAAGTGTTTCCACTCGAAATGTGACCTCCAATATTGGCACCACTGCAATAAAGTTGTAAAGTTGTGTTGACACAGACACACAGACGCCTTTTACACACACACACACACACACACACACACACACACACACACTCTTTATATCCATCTGTTTTCTCTGCTTTTCTCTTTTTTTCTCCCTCTCGACTCGACAATCCCACAGCTTCTTATCTCTCTGCACGGCTGTGCTCCTACCACCCTGAATCCTGCCCCCCCACTCCCCACCCGCCACCCCTCCTCCCCTTCTCACACTCTCCATCATCCTCATATATACACACATATACACGTGTGTGCTTTACACACACACATACACACACTTCAACCCCCACCACTCCCACCCTCCTCTTTATTTTGCTGATGAACTAAGGCGCCTCTGCTTGGTCACATTACCCCAATGTTGCATCCAGATAACTACACTGTGAAGCCTGTGGTTTTGTGTGTGTGCATTTCTGTGTGTTTCTGTGTGTTTCTGTGTATGTGTGTGCCTAATGCCACTGTTAGTGCAAGACGTCAATAAACTGATTTGGATTTTAAAAACGTTGTTGTTGTTTTTACTGCTCACGTCACATAAACATGCACGTATACAGAACCTGTCTATATACTTCACCAAAATCAGTCTTCGTGGTCAGTTTTTTTATATGTATACTTAAATTTACAGCTTAGTTTTAAAACTACTTACTACACACAAAAGTAAAATGTATATCAGGATATTTCATCTTTCATCAGTTTAACATTAGTTTGCTGCAGTTACTCATGTTACATCTAAATCAAGATGAGATAAAGCCAGCTGATCGTCGAGTGGGACGACAGATAAGATCACAATCACTTATGTTAATAATTAATTAATGATTAATAAGAGATTACACTTCTCTCTGTCAAGGCTGACATATGAAAGCTTGTGTATGTGAGGAAAAAAGAAAAATTGTGCACTTGGCTGCTCTTAATGCTGACAATGCACATTTGTTTGTCAAGCCTGTGATGGAACTTATCTTACTTTCTATTTCTTTTTATTCTTATTCTGAGTACTGAGAGTACTGAGTACTCTTAGTCAGCGTCTGACAAATAGAACAATTTGCTTACAACTATTTTCTTTTCTATTTTCTTCCCCAGAAAGACAATAACACTTTATTTTGCATTCTAGACAGACAGACAGACAGACAGACAGACAGACATACAGCTAGCTAGATAGATAGATAGATAGATAGATAGATAGATAGATAGATAGATAGATAGATTGATTGATTGATTGATTGATTGATTGATTGATTGATTGATTGATTGATTGACAGATATATAGATAGTCCAGGGTGTGTCAGCACTGTGCTGCCACACCATCTGACTGTCGAGATACATCAGCTCCGATAAGACCTCTGAAACACACCTTGTCGGCTCTCTTGTATCTGTTACTCTTATCTTTAGGGGGGCAGGTGTCTCTAAACCTGCCGTCTGAATTGTTCAGTACATTTATCACACACACACACTCATGCACACAACTGTTTGTTCAGAATTTCCCGCCACTGATAACATCATTTCTCCATAGTCACTGGAGACCCGAGGATAACCCACTCACGCTTGAGATGTAGTAACGTTGATCTTCATCTGTTGTTGAACTGATAAATAATACAGAGCTCAAATCATCCCTAATGTCACTATAAGGCCTTTTCCAGGTGTTATTTTAATATGAAAAATGTGTATTGTAAAAAGCCATACAGTGTTTGGACAATCAAGTGTCTCTTTTCCTCATTCTTAAGACTGCCCATGTTTTCTGAAAACTCTCCCTTCTTTGTTTTTTTTTCTTCCTTTGTTTGTATTTGTACCATTTCTGTCTGTTGAGCCCACAGGCCTTTTACAACTTGCTAACACTAAAGATTAAAGAAGAGCAAAATGAGCATGTACCATGTGTACACACACGCACGCACTTTACACACGTACACACACAGAGGCATTCGGGTAAGTGTGTACTTCGTCAGCATTTGCTCTCCTTCCTGTCTGCTTCCATAGAAGATATGAAAGCTGAGAACATTTCATCAGCTTTTGTGACGACAACTGATGTGAAGTGGATCAGAGGTTGCCACTGTGCGTGTTTGCATGTGGTCTATATTACTCAACATACATAAAAAGCAAATGCCATCATTTATGTAGCAGCAGCTGGTCATGTGTTTATTACGAATCGCATTTCTTGAACATAAATGTACATTTTCTGTTACACAAACAAAACCAGTAGTAGTTATTTAAAACGATAACAAATCTTTAGAATTACGAGTTTATGAATTAACATTAACTTTCCCCATCAATTAACATGCAGTTCCTGTTGAGCTGTTGAGCTGCAATAACAATTAAAATGAGCCGACATCGTGTTGTCCTGACACGTCGGCAGCTAAAAGTGTTCCAGAGAAGGGTGAAGCGTGATGGATGATGAATCATCTATCTATCTATCATCTATCTATCTATCTATCTATCTATCTATCTATCTATCTATCTATCTATCTATCTATCTATCTATCTATCTATCTATCTATCTATCTATCTATCTATCTATCTATCTATCTATCTGTCCGTAATATATGCAAAAGAAAGTCTTGTTTTTCTTTTGGAGGTAAAGCAAATATTTGTCTTGTATGTCAAAAGCTGAGAAGCATTTTTGTCAACACCAGTGTTTTTTTTGTCAGTCTCACCATTCAGTCAGTCTGGCCTGACTCCTCTGACCTCAGATCTGCAGTCTGCCTGCATTTGAGGTCAAATTGTTGCTGTTTCTTAACATATTATAATTTCAGGCACTCACACAAGTGAGAGTTAAAATTAACAATCACCAGGTGCAGCACAGATGATTCAGGTAGAAAAGTGAAGCAGTGTTGCAATGAAATGAAATCATCATGAAATGAAGTAGGTCATCAGTAAATGAGGCAATAGGTGCATGATTTACAGAGCTACTTGACCCATATTTGTTGTTGTGTTATCATCATTGTTAAGGAAGACGATGGAAATAGAAGACCTAAGATGTAGGTATATTTTAATAATAAAAAAAGGTTGAAAGGTTGAAAAAAGGTGAACTTCAACTGTAGAAAATATGAAGAAAATCAGGATCAGTTTTAGATTAGTTAAAAAATCCCAAGTCAGTGTCAGCTTACTGACTTTTGTCAGTGCTTTCATCTTCAGTGGATGAAGTGCACTCAGTTGTCATGGAAATAGCTTAGTTGTCATTTAAGTACAAAACTCATACAAACAGCTTTTTCACACAACTTTTCACAATCTGGTCACATGACGACAGCTGAGTTCTTCCTGCTGATGAAAACTTCGGGCAGTGGTTGAAATCTTTGAAAATGCTAAAGAGTCTGAGTTGAACTTAAACTTCTTTTAACTTTGATGTGCAAATTGATTCCTTCAGGGTAGATGAACTCTTTAGGGTCTCACCAATTTAGCACCACAGATACAGGCACTGTCATATCTTGATCGTGATTATAGTAAAGCTTATACAGTTCATTAAGAATTAACTAAATGTATCAATTATTTAAAAAGTGACACATATTTTTTGCTTCTGGCATCTAAAAGATGGTGTTTTTATGCCTTTTTTTTGCCTTTTTTTCTTTTATGATATTGACATTGATATTTTATGATACTGAATGTCTTTGGGTGTTCAATGGTTGTTTGAACAAAACAAGATCATTAAAGATGTCCCTTCACACTAAAAGATGCGTTTTTCTTCTTCTTGTGCGAGTGCATGTGTTACAAAGTGTGTGTCCACAGCAGCTTGTCATTCATAATGAGCACTTCACAGAACACTGCAGTACTGTCCTATAATGTTGCGTAATGCATTCACTGCCAGCTGTACTGCTTTTTGTTGTTGTTGTTTGTGTCCCTCATCGTGCACTTTTCCTCCCATATGTCCTCTCCAACAGTTGTATCACACACACACACACACACACACGCTCACAAACAGAGGAAAACAGAAACTGGACTGTACATCGGAAACATTTGCTTGGAACGAATGATAGAACTTGGAACGTGACAGTCATCGTAACAGGTGTCATTCACACAAAGTGAAAGTGTGTGTGTGTGTGTGTGTGTGTGTGTGTGTGTATGTGTTTGCCGTTTGCCTTTTCAGCCTGGCCGTGTTTTGGACTGCAGACCACAAACAAGGCTGAGGATTGTTATCTCATTGGTGCAATTATGCCCACTCCTGCTTGCTCACATGCATACACACACACACACAGGCACGACTTTCACCCCATTACCTCCAACTACACCCACCCTTCAAATGAGTTCAAGGGCAGCAGGGGGTAGGGGGTGTGTGTGTGTGTGAGTGTGTTTTAGACGTGTGGGGGTGGGGGGGAAGATCGAGGGCAGATTTATCGACGGCTGGAGGGAGTCCGGTGACAAGTGTCCTAAATCGGGGTGGTCAGGCGTGATCGTGCCATGTGAATCGACCTGTCAGGATCACTTAGAGACAACAATGGAGTGGACAGGCAGAGGAGAGAAGAGCAGAGGAAACGAGGAGACGAGAGGAAACAAGGAGAGGAGAGGACACAAGGAGAGAGAGAAGGGTGTTTCAGGAGACGAATGTGTGTGTGTCAGTGGATCTTAGATTGAGGAAGAAGTGAATTGTTTGTGTTCAGTTGTAGTGATGGCAGTGCAGGGTGGGGTTATGTTGAATGTGTGTGTGTGCGTGTGTGTGTGTGTGTGTGTATGTGTGTGTGTGTGTGTGGTGGGCTCCATTGAAAGGCCCTTCATTCTGCTCTATTTACCCAGGTGAATAGGGAAGCTGGACCAAGCCTGAGCGGGAAAACACGTCATTTTGTGTTGTGTAAATGTGTGTGTGTGTGAGAGAGTGTGTGTGTGTGTGTGTGTGTGTGTGTGTGTGTCTTTGGGTGGGGGACTTGTGACTGTATGTAAGCACAAATTCTCAAGACAAAAAGTTAGCTGCGTGACCCCCTCCATCCCAAACCCAAATCAACACACAGACACACATATTATACACTCAGACATTTCCTTGTTTTGGATTCAAAGCTCGGTTTTCTACATCTTATCAGAAGAATTATTTCTCCTGCTGCCTGCCTGTTTTTGTTTTGTTTTATAATGACAAAAAACCTAGACAGGGACAATGTGAAAGTAGACAAAATGAGGTCTAAGTGGAAGTGTCTGTGGGTGTATGTATGTGTGTGTGTGTATTTAGGGGTGTTGCTGGGAAAAGGTCTTAGTCTTAGCAAGTCAGGAAACTGGGTGAAAAACCTGACCACACACTCAGCACCAGAAGGCTGTGGGTATATAGCTGTGCAAGTGTGTATGTGTGTGTGTGTGTGTGTCCTTCTTATATACACCTTTTTAACTCGTGACACCTGTGTCAATCTGATGTGTGTGTATATATATATATATATATATATATATGTATATATATATATATATATATATATATATATATATATATCCTGACTTGCTGAGACTAAGACCTTTTGTGTGTATTGTGTGTGTGTGTGTGTGTGTGTGTGTGTGTATTCCTGTCTCAAGACAATATTATGAGGTTCCTTTGTCATATATACTCTTCTATATGTGGAAAACTTCATTGAGGTGATCAGATATTCACGACAAAGTGTTTTTTTTCTCCAGTCCACATTATAATACTCACAGTAATGTGATAATGTGAATACAGTGTAGTGTTACAGTCTAACTTAAACAAAAGGCAGAGGCTCTAGCTGAAGTGTCATTATAATTACAGAAGGATGTGCAGCAAGCTTTTTGCTTTCCAGGAAATGAAAGTCTTTGGAAATGTGCAAGTAGGAGACATTAGAGTTGTAGATGCCTAAAGATGTTTTTGAGTAATGTGGCTGCATCATATGAGGGCACATAATTGATACTGGCATATCGATCCCAAACATCTATGAGCCTTGAATAGAGTATCACAATTTCTTATTATTTCTTAAGTCATTTTCTCCATTTAGTTTTATAGTTTTACTTTTGTTTTACAGCTAAAAACACGCCCAGTCACATGTACTTTTGTAGAGTTGTGTGATTTAGACAATTAAACAAACAAATTAAATTCTTAGTCACTATTAATCAGCTATGTTATATGTAAATATGTGTATAGTATATATATGTAGCTTTATCCTTTGAAAATCATTATAAGGGTGACTATTTTTGGTGACTTTGTGAAAATGTGAATACTGGAGAACTTGGGTTGCAGCAAGACTTTTCATTATTTTTCATAAGTCATCCAAAAGTGATATGAGACATCATTATGGAAATCTCTTAAGGAAGCAATGTCTGGGTTGTACTTTATGAAGATGTCATCAGCTTGGATCCCCTTATGAGTCCATTACTTTATGATGTCAGTAAACAAAGAAACCAACTATCTCTGCTTTCTTCTCCCTGATCTACTCCTTTACATTGATGTTTATTCCCCTCTTTGCCTTTTATCAAATGGCCAAACATCTGTTTTGTTGCTCTCTGACACCGTTGGCACGGGTTTGGCAGTTCTGACCCACTTTTTGAAGTGTTTACAGTTATTGTTTTGGGCTATCTGCAGCCGGCACATTGCTCTATACATTCCTCGGTCCAGAAAAACAACAAAACAAACGGCCAAACGAATGGCAGCCAAATCTGGGAAGACAGTAACTGTTACAGACGAGTCTAATCACCTCGGCAGCAGCTCCAACAGTCCCCATCCCCATCTCTCTCTCTCTCTCTCTCTCTCTCTCTCTCTCTCTCTCTTACTGTAGCAGCTTTCTCTCTCTCTCTCTCTCTCTCTTCACCTCTCTTACCCTCCTATCTCTCCACCCTCAGTCTCTCTTTCCACATGGCAGGGGTCTATCTGCTCAATCTGTGTGCTCTGGTTTTGTGCGACCATATGCATGCATGTGCATTTTGTGATTGTGAGTCAGTGGGAGTATGTGGGTTGCACTGTCAGCCGCCCGTGTGTTGTGGTCCTCACGTGGCTCCAGACGAGTTTGGACGTTTTGGGCAGGGGTCCTGTACCTTTACCTCTATCTGCAAACAGGCAACTGAAAACAGAAAAAAACTGCTAAAAATCTATTGTTTCTGGACGAACAAAACACACACACACCCTCCTACATATACACATACAACTTACATCTCAGCAGCATCGCTATGATCCTTACATACCAGGAATTAAAAGAGTATTGTTTGCCATATAGTAAGAGTGAATAGGGGTTTGTTTGAATGATCAGGTATTGAATTGTGACTGAACTGTGTTGAAATGTCACCTGTGGTGCAGAATAAGCCTGACTTTGTGGTGTTTGGTCACATATAGGTTACACCGGCCTATCTGTGGGTCAGACTGGGCCTATTCAGGGCAGGCTTGGCCGATATAATTTTTTATTTGTAACAGATTTTCTCTCTCAGTGAGCACTTTTCTGATGAACCAGACTGCGGGGATCTTATATTTTGTCGATGCTGTGTAGGAAAATGGAGTGGTCGTGCCTGCTGCTTAACTTTTGAACCTGTTAACGCAGGTGGCTGATTGTACCACAACTTCTCCTTGAGCGCTGATGAAACTCTGACTTTATTTCACCCTCAGACCTTAGGAAGTTCTGTTGTTCATCTGTTATGTTTCTTCACATTCACGTGTGTAAATCCTGACAGAAAAAAATCAGGTTGTAGAAAGATGTCCCCAAAGAATGTACCGTTTTTTCTGTTTTTGTGATACTTAATATGATGAGAGTCAATATCTTAAGTAATGGGTTTTGCAGGTAGATTAAAAAAAAAAGTTCTAGCTTTGTCCCCTGTTTGCTAAAAGGTAAGCTCACCACCGCCTGGCTCTGGCTCCATACTTAATGCACAGACATGAGGGTCTCTGGCAAATTACTCTTTTAATGCAATGATTGTCATGTGTGGTGATACCTCTAACATAACAGCACTCTGCTTTACTTTCACTCCACTTCTAAACACCAAAAGCTTCTATTCCCCTTTGTGTCCTTTTTGGTGCAGAATCAAAATACAGAACGAAACCAGACAAACTTTGAATTTACAGAAGTATAATTTGTCTCAACGTCACTGAACCCTGTCATCTTTCTCTTTCTCTCTCTCCCTGTCTCTTCATCCCTCGTCCTGTTCTCTGCCCTCCGCTTCTCTCCTCATCTCTGTGCCATGGATGGGTAGGGTAGTTATCAGGCCCGGCCAGCCCAGCCCAGCCCTCCTACCTGACCGCTGCCAGCAGGGAGCGGCTGCTCTTGCCTGAGTATCTCCGACCACAACAGCGCCCAGGGAATGAGGAAATCAGGCTAGAGTAATCTATGCAGGCCCAGGGCACACCAGGCGGCATGTGAGTGCATGGAGTGTGTGCATTTTTGTGAGAGTGCACGCGCGTGTTCAGGAGCCCGCCATTTCTGCAACATCCGGCTATAAATCTATTGTGACACGTCAAACTGAATTTATGAGCCAATCTGCTTGCGACAGACATGTTTGATTTGAAAAGGGAAAGGAGGCTGGAATAAAAAATGTAGTAGTAAGAGTGAACTTCTCCTTTGCCATTTAGGGCAGAATATTTCGTAAAGAAAGCACTTTTATTGCATGACCATGTGAAACTTTTTAAAATAATAATAACCTCTCTATGTTGTGTCCAAACGTTAACATTGTCCAATAAAGTCTAAATGTGAAAATACAATCTGAAGCCCCTGTTTGCACAAGAGAAGTTGTTTACACGCTACAACCAGAAGTCACATTTCTTCTAATTATTTTACTTCACTGCAATGTCTCCACGTCTTTGTTGCCGTGGCATTCCTGGACCAAAAGCTAAACCAGCAGAGAAAAGTACAATCACACCATTAAAAAAGGGAACATTGTGGGCATATTCAGACCTAAGAAAGAGATACCTGACATTTTTGCGTTTCCTCCTTTGTTAAAAGGTCAAAGTTTTCAGAGGCTATAAATAGGAGTCAATGAAGCCTTGACTACAGCGTTTTTTACACGCCTAAATTTATCTGTGATCTTTTTCAATCTGACTTTTGCCACTATAAAAAGGTACTGAGTGCCTATTTTAACTGAAGCGCAGGAGGATTTGTTTTTATAGCCATTTTTCTAAATACATACTGTACATTGTTTAGATGTAATTGATTATTAACGATTTTTTTTTGCTTTACTTCAATATGCATAAAGTATACTTTTCTGTATACTTCATTTCAGTGTCTGGTTGCCTCTTGGGAACAAAAACACTCTCCTGAACTGAAATGAACTTCTTTCAGCATCAGTGTAATAGTGCTGTGAGCCAATGTTTTGTTGATATTGTACACTATCACACTCTCCTGATGCCTCTCTCAAATGATTGCTGTACTGCACTGCTAATGATAACACAGTCACATTCTTCATATACGGTTCCACTTTTCACTCGATTAAAGGGGAGTTTCATGGTCCACTCTTTTGTGTGGGGTCATTAAAGATCTGTGATGGCCTCCTGTTCACACTACAATGTTATGTCTCACAATATCCATCTGGGTCTGTATTGTTTTTGTCAATAAACCACCATGCACACACACACACACACACACAGAGGCAGCTGCCTTCTCACTCAGTGGAAGCAGGTGTCTGTAAATCTCATGGGGTTTGGGGCTTTTGGTTTTTTTTTTTGGTTTTTTTCTTTGGGTGTAGTAGAAGATGGTGAAATTCCCAATGTGAAAGTCTGCTTCTTGCTTTGGCCTCTTTCCATAAGACACCCCCACCCACACACACACACACACACACAAACACGCACTGCAATTGCTGACGGGGAATTATACACCCATCTTCTGTATTCGAGCAGCCCTCATCAAACCTTCACTGTCGTCTCTTTGCTGCCTGTCTGCACCATTGTTGTTACAATAGTTAAAACCACAGCATGTTCTTTTAAATATTAATAAACAGTATGTGTTAAAGTTGCAGTAAGCATGCATGCACCCCCGAGGAAACTATTTCTGTTTGGCACTGCCTGAAATATCACAGTTCCTGTTAGCTGTGTCCGTCATGATGAATGTCATTTCTGTGTATGTATCCCTCCGAGACTCATACTTGAGATAGGAATCTATATTTGAGGGCACTGTGGTGGATCAGAGTGAGGAGGTGGTGCAGGTGGCTGGAAGGAGGGGGTGTAAATATAGCTCCTGGTCTGAGTCTGGGCCCCTTGGTTTTCATGGCCCCACAGGAAAACAAGCCTCCTCGAGAGACTTGATGAGGAGCTCATACGCGTGTGCATGCCTGTGTTTTTTGGAGAACAATGAGGAGTATGGTGTTTTATACACTAGTAGATTTCCACATGTGCTTACAGTAGTCTCTGAAGTCAGAGAGCAAACATGAGTGGTCCCTTATCCTGAGAAAAAGAGGCAACAGTTGGCTGCATTTGCTTATTCCCTCCACTGGCTGGTGAACTCCACTCCCACTTTGTGATTGGCAGATGGAGGGAAAGTTTTACGATATGCTCGGCACAACTTTATGACAACAAACCTTTGTATCTGTAGGATTATGTGTGGGCAGGAGGTGAGGGAAGAGCATTTGAATACTACAGTCCTCACAGATATTTGAATACTAGAGATAGATTATACTCTGGAGAGAGTATACCAGAGAGCAAATGGTTCATTCAGTTTAAATGGAGGAATTGCTCTAGAAAAGTGTGCATTCACAGTGCTGATTGCACTTAAGGCTGTTTTAACTTAAGTTATGACTAATAAAAGCATATTTACAGTTTAGAGACATGGAAATGTTGCATTAAGTCTTTGAGGAACAGCTTTTAAATTGCTGTCATTATTAAATCTTCAATTGTATCTGTCAAATCTGTCAATTGTGTCAATCTATTGTACGTATACTGTATGTTTTGTTCTTTAAAATGATATTCCCAAAACAATACTGAACACACGGATGTAAAAAAAAGAACACACTTTATTTACTAGGCAGTATATAAAAGTATAAAAACATGAAAACTTGGCAAGTATAAATGCTTTTATAAAATCATTTTTGCTCAAAAGCTAGTATAAAAACAAGGCATTAAACATATAAAAAGATTGCCTTGATTGAAGTGGGCTACAGCAGTCTTAGTAGGAAAACAAAATGCTGATTGAATATGCAGTATAAAACAATACAAAACTATTCAAAGAAATGTTGCAAAACGACAAACACACAAAAGTTTCTAGTGGGCTTTTGTCTGTAACATAATATAAAATATCAGTGTTTAGTACTCTCGCTTTTTATGGAGAATATTCAAAATGTGCAGCTTGGTGTTACTCTTACTGGGTGAAGCTCATGGTTTTAAACAAGCTCATTTAAGATTTTAAATGTATAAAGATACTGTAGATATACTTTTAACAAATATCTGTTTGTTCATTGAATGTTTCCCCATATGCGGCCAGAAATAAATTGAAAATTGAAATGAAAACTCAATTTTTATGAAATAAAGGTGCCAATATGGTAATCAGTTAATACTAGCAAGGCTGGCCCCTTCTGTTTTGTAAAAAATGATAAAACACAGTTGAATAATGACGAAAGAACAGATGTAGCTGTTCTTGTAGTTAAGTGTTTACATGAGTATGCATAGACCAAACACACAATTCTTGGTAGTCGCATTAAAGCCTGTAAAAAAACAAAAAGAAAAAAAAAAGAAGAAGACAGAAATAGAAAAATTTCATGATTGAAATACAGAGGTCAGTTTGATGAAAAGTAATGAATTGGATTTATGATAATGCTAACAGGGCTTAAATACTTAACTTAACAACACTGCTCCATTGGCCAATTAAAAAAAAAAAAAAAAAGAACAACAGTCATCATAAAATAAAAAAACAAAAGAAATAAATTAATGTACTTGTTCTTTATATTAATATCAAAATTCGTAATTAATAATACAGCCCAATGCAAATTATATAGCCACCGTTTCCCATTTATAATACAACATTGATAATAATACATTAACAGGACCAAAGTGATAGTACATACATTTATAAAAACCAAAAGCAAATTGTATATAAAAGATTTCCAAAACAAAAAAGTATAGTCTTTAGTTGGTTGAAATCCAACAAGTGTGAGTGTAAAAACACCAATGGCGTAGAGCCTCTCCCAACTGTTGTACCACAACAAATATGTAACCCGCAGCGCTGCATCCAGCGCAGGGATTTTTGATGTTTCCAGTTCAACGTGCGTCTCTGCCTACATGACCAGTGTCCTCGTAGAGTAAGTGTTGATGTACTTGTGGCTCTGCTCTGAGGCCAGAACATGCTCCTCTGTTTTCCCACAGGTCACCTGTTCCCATGAGCTGAGCTGCTGTTGACAAGAGAAGGGGAGACGATGAGTGTTAAGCGTTAACATGCAATCACCATCAACATTTATCATTTGAACTCAATACTATATACAGGTCATACAGTCTTATACACACCTGTAGTGGGCTGCCCATTCCTCTGCGAGCGAGGTGGTAGGTTTTTTGTCCATCTTCACTCAGTAATGAGCTGGTAAGTAGGTCCTGAATGAGAATGTAGAAAATGTATCTCAACAACAGAAGCTGATTTACACAACCCCTATTACATCAAATACTACAACAGTACTCAAAGTACAACAGCACAGGAAGCAGAGGGAGGGGTATCTTACATATAATCTAGGGTAAATAGTTATTTGACATTTAGGAGTAATCAACAATAGCTTTAAATTAGTTAGTATGTAATGTTTTATCCAGCTTACAGGTACTTCTTGTGCGGGGCCGTTGGGGGAGAAGAGCTGTGTGTGAAGATCTTGTCCTTCCCACTGCATACAGGGGCTCCTCTCACATGGAGACTCCACCTAGGACCCAGAACACATTACGGTCAAGTAATGTACACAAAGAGTCATGCAAACATGGCCAAACACTGTGGACTCAACATCCTTTGCCTTTAGCTATTCCTGTAGCTAAATTTATGACCACAACTGCAAACCGAAAGTACACTTCACTTTTCTCAAGATAAAAAATAAAACTTCTTGTGTAAGTCTTGTAATGTGTTTTTTGCATTTGTGTACATGCTTATAAGGAATGGAAAGTACCTCTTGTTTTATCTTCTTCAGAGGAGGCTGCTCAATGGCACACTCCATTGGCTCCTGTTTGATGGATTCCACCATCTGCTGCTCCAAAGGGGCATTCTGGAAAGGACACAAATCCTCCGGTGAGTCACAAAGACACTATAGTGATCACAACAGAAGTTAAAATGGCAAATGGTGTTAATGGTGAAGTCTCTTCCTCACCAGTAGTTTGAGGGGGCCATACTTGGCCTCCTGCATGGCCAGGCCTGACCGGAAAGGTGTGGGTGTACAAGGAGATGACTCCAGGATTGAACGACGGATGTTTGGAGTCCTGAACCTGAGAGACAGAAAGACAGACAGCTGTTTGTAAAGACTCATTTACCACAGTTTTGGTCAACTGTGTAATAAAATACATGAGAGATTTAGGCACTCACATTTCATTCTCTTTCTGGGGCCTGAGGGACTGGTCGATCAGAGGCTTGGAGTCCACAGGCGAGCTCATTGGTAAGCTGTCGTTGTCAGAGTGTTCCGAACTCATTGACTGGTTGAGAAACTATGAAACAAAAGGAAGGAAACCAATCAATCAAAGTAGCTTGACAGATTCATATTATATCAGCAATAATCGGGCAGATCATTGGTGCACACTGCGTCGAAAATACAGAAATGGAGAGGAAAAGAAAAAACGGACTGGTGCTTCAAAAGACAGGCTATAGATGAAATGATTGAAATAAAAACACAAAGATGGAAAACAACAGAAGAAACACTAATTGATTGGTTGATTATGTCATCAGGTGGCAGGCTGGTGATTGGATGGTTTCTGATCACACACTACTACTTTAACTACCTGTGAGGGTGAAAAGGGTAGGTTTCTGCCTGGTGAAGGCTTTGGGGTTGAGCAGATGAAACCAGCCCATGCTCTATGAGCAGTTCTTGAGCCCTGATTGGGCAAGACCCTGTCTGTTCTGAGAACGCTCCTATCCAAAAACACACTGGCCGTGGCCTCATCCACTGAGGAGAGGCTCTAGGAAAAGGGCAGGAAAATACGGGTCAAGGCCCACTACTGGGAAAAAAAATCTATGTTGCTAATTGCTAAGCTATCTTCTTGATCTTGACACAGTTGCTCAACAACAAAATGTCAACATATATCCTGAGGACGAACCTAATGCAGACACTTACTGAATCAATGACAGACTCCATGAACTCTGGAATAGGATTTGAGAACGCTGAACTGCTGTGATGGCTGTTGCTGTTGTTGTTGTTGTTATTGTTAAAGCTGCGGCTGTTGTTGCTGTGGGCACGTGTTGCGGAGGCACTTTCCTCAGGTAGGCAGCTCTGGTCGAGAGGCAGGGCAGGGGCGGGTGCCTGGTGATGAGGTAATAACATTCCCGCACCCTCTGAGCCGTTGGCCAAAGAGCTCTGGCTGACCCAGCTTGGATAGGACAAATTCATCTGTTGGTAAACAGCGATATAAAGAATGAGGGCCAGAAACAACAGACAGGAGATTGACTATCTGAAACTATGAGCACAGTGGGCCGACTGTAAAAAAGTGTTAAACAAGCACAACAGAGAAAATGCAAGCCTGACAATAAGGGAAGAGGTGTAAAAATGAGCAAATGAGAAAAAGAAAAGAAAGGGAACTTTAATGTAAAGAGTGACAGAGGGTTGCACAAGGGATAGTGCACACGTGCAAAAGTGGCTATGAGGTCCTGTTTCATCACTTTTGCAGAAACAGACCCCCCAGATGTTTCCTCCTCCATATTCACACACACACACACACACATCCAACCACTGTCCTTAAAGCCAGGGTCAAATACACATGCGCATAAATTGTGCTGTCACATTTACACTTACACACACAAGACTCACTGGTAGTGACGGCTGGCCTCTCAGCTCATCTTCTGTTGACATGAGCAGCAGTTCGATCTCTTTCACCCTCTGCTCCTTCTCAGGGTCCTCCTCACTATAGTGTCTCTGAGAAAAAGAGAGCAGGAGGCAGATTTTAGTGTTGATTCAAACTTTTTCCGTCTTTCTCATCTTGCACTCTCTCCTGACGCATTGTTCCAGCGATCCAATCATGCTGCGTTCTCACCTGTATAGCAGCGGTTCCATGCTGGGGAATGTTCAGGAGGTTAAAAGGCAAGGCCATGGGGAACGATACCTATAAAGTCGATCAGAAACACATCTACATCAAATACATGAATCCACGGCAGCTACACAATCAACATCACTTAGTGTTCCCATCACCCCCTGTGTTGTATTTCAAAGCACACTCACCCGGTGTGTATCGTGAATGTAGGGGTAGTTGAGTGGCGACAAGGGAGAAAGATGCGCGTGATTGGGCGAGTGGTGGGAGAAACCCATGATGTGATTGTTGTTCTTGACGTAACTATGGTTGATGGAGAGTGCGGAGTTGTTGTTCTTTGATGTGCTCTGAAGGTAGCCCTCCTGTTCCACCTTTCGCCTCATGGTGGAGTTCCAGTGGTTCTTTATAGCGTTGTCAGTCCTGGATGTCATGAATAAAACAGATTAATTTACAGATTGTTCAATATACAATGAAAGCTTGCAAAATGCAAAACCATCCTAGACCTCTGGTGATAGTTGATAGCACTATCAATACAGACGCAGACAAAGGCTACCAGATGTGCCAGTGTGACAGATAGATGCAATCACACACAGACTTACACACACGCTAAATTGATAAGGTTATCAGCACAGAGCAATTACAATCATTTCAAAACTACTGTATCTTTTCTTGCTCATTCCCTTGATCTTTGTTTCGTCCTGAAATTGTCTTTGAACAGTTTTTCTTAACCTGCATCTTCTATGTTTGTGTGTTCACTTCACCCCTTTTTCTCATGTGTTTCTTCTTTTTTTGATTCCTCCTTCAGTGACCTCCTCTCCGTTTCACCCTCTCAACCGCAACATTGCACAGCCGACCAACAAGGGTTCTGTGATTCATCTAGCTTCTCTTTTTTCCACCTGTCTCTCTTCTTCATTCTCCGTCTCACCTGCCAGGGAGCAGCTTAGCGATTTCGGCCCAGCGGTTTCCCAGCTTCTCGTGTGCCTGGTAGATGATGCGGTCCTCCTCCTCAGTCCACGATGTCTTCTTGACCTCTGGGTTCAGGTGGTTGTGCCAGCGCTCGCGGCACTGCTTGCCGATACGCCCCTTCAGGTGCTTGGCGATCACCGACCAGCGCTTGGCTCCATACTTCTGGACCAGCTCGATCACCTGGGGTGGGCGAGTATTTGTGTTTGTGCGTGGGGGAGAGAAAGAGGAAAGAAGTGAGAGGAGGAGGAAGAGCATAGAAAGGGAAGAGAAGTAAATGGCAGTGGAGGGGCATGTGGAAAGAGGAAGGAGCAATAACAGGGAGGAAAGGGAGAAGTGAGGGGGTACAGGGTAAGAAAAAGAACAAGGTAAAAAGATCACAGGTGTATGAGAGGTAGAATAGATGGGAGAGGACAAAAAGAGAGAGAAAATGACAATAAAAACTTGTTAGTCACCCAGAAAAATCTGAGAAACTTCAACACTATATCATTGAATGCTTCTCCTCTCCTTCCTCCTTCCCTGTTTCTTTATCTTTCAACTTAAGTGATCAAGAACACCTGGTGGTGAGCAGTGAGGGAGTTTCCAGTGGAACGTTACCCACTCTGCTAATCATTACAGTGACATCTGGGTGGAAATATAACTCCTTTGGACTAGTTCAGTAAGCACTTCAATAACTACAGCTTTTAAGAGGCTAAATGTGTTACTTGTTGAGTAACTTTTTTGGAAACTAAAAATGTGCAACAGCAGCCAAGGAGTTGCTACAGAATAGTTGCTTTAATCACACAGGAAAATAAGGTAATTTTTTTTTTTAACCCTGGATGACACATGATTGCCTGTTTTCTGTGAGTCGTATCCAACTGCATTAGACAAAATGCAGCACAGCCCTAACCGTGTTAAAGGTCATTGCTGACGCCTCTGTAGTCAGAGGCATCTTCATACGGATATTTGATAAAAGTTTCTCAGCTGTGCTACATCAAAAGTGGTTTTTCAATGCTGTGCAATGGTTCTATTATAATATAAGGAGAGAAATGAGGTTTCATCACTCAGTTTCAGCAGTGTGTGTGTGTGTGTGTGTGTGTGTGTGTGTGTGTTAAGTCCTGTGTGCATTTGAAAGTTTTCATCCAAATCCTAAAAGGCTGTTTTCTTACCCTCTGGTCCTCCTCTTTGGTCCACGGGCCTTTGATGAGCTCTGGGTTGAGGACCTTCTGCCACCGGTGTTGGCACTGCACATCTGTACGATTCTGGTATGTCAGAGAGGAAAGGGATTAGTAATCATTCTCATATAGCATGCATATAGATCAGAAAAGTTATAATGGAAAGAAATGAAAGAAACACTCTTCGATTTGTCACCACTTTGCCTGTGTTGTCAAATTTTTTCTTACTTCTCTGCCTCTGTGTGTCTTTCCATTTGTGCAGGCATGTATGTGTACTGTACACTTGGACCTAATACTTACAGTTAGTAGGCTTGCAATGATTTTCCAGTCTTCTGATCCATGAAGCTCCACAAGTTTTTTCAACTTCTCATCCTGAAAAAAAAAAGAAAATGCATATTGCAGCATTTTGTCAGACATATAATATATGCCTCTGCAATGAGCAGTGAATGTGTTTAGACCAGCAGATAACAAAAAGAAAGGTTCCAAGTGATCTCTCCTGAGGCTATTTCTATTGTACATGTGGGCTGCTGCGAATATTTTGTATTGAACGGCAGGTTTTGAATTGTTTAGACAGGTGTCTGTGTGTGTACCTCTTCTCGTGTCCAGCGTGTTTTGCCGAGGTGGCGTTTCCCCGCCTTCCCTGCCAGTGATCCATCATAATCATGTTCGTACATCTCGGTCTCCTCCTCATCCTCCTCACTACTGTAAACACTGCAGACACATACAGAAAGATAAAAAGAGAGAGAGAGAGAAATGTTAAAAACAAGTAGAGGCTGTGTAAAAAAAGGATAGCACCGGATAATAGAAAGGTAAATAATAGCACAATAAGTACCTGTCTATTTCCAAACTACTCCCTAATTGTCTCTTTACAGAGCACATAAAGAACTCGGCCCACTCTTTAACTCATCAGGTGTCAACACAGACAGAACCAGTCATTCTTGAAGGTTTGGGTGCAGGCTTTTAGCCAAGACACCCACAAGAAGGCGAGAGAAGAACAGCCAGTGGGAGGGAGGAGAGGGGGAATGGATGAACAGGTTCCAATGTTTTTGGTTTCCACAGATACTGGGATTGGCACATGCGATCATAATTTCGTGACCCTGGCGTGTTCAGACCTGCAGGGCATTGTGCAGCCCAGCAATGCATGCACGCACACACACACACACACACAACACACACACACACAGACACCAAGTGCCTGGTTAACCAATCATGATGCAAAGACAGGATAACGTGGAAGCTAGGTAGGGTGTCACACAGAGCAACAGGTGAACAGGAACCCCACTGAGGGTGTGTGTGTATGTGTGTGTGTGTGTCTACAAGAGGATATTTACTGTGGATCAGCTTCCTTATTTCTCTCTGTTTGCTATTACTACCTTATTAACAGCACTGACTATACAGACGTGGATGTACAGCAGACTATTTATGTTTTAAGTAGATAAAAATGCCATTTTTTCCAATTGTATGACTTTTCCTACTTGAACAACCAATCCATGCTCACTCGTTTTCTAAAAAATATGGCCCCAAATAAGAAATTAAAATACCAGAGAACTTTAAATGCACAAACAAGCAGGTAAAAGTCAATAAATATGCAGCATACTGTTCTCATGTTGAAAGTAAAACATCAATGTCATTGCTCTTATCTCAACGAGAGGGGTGGTTTTGTCTTAAGTGTACTTGCGTGGCTCTTTCTTCGGGTTGCCTGTGCAAAAAACATTGAGAATAAACCCATAACCCGCACTGAAACTGAGACTGACGTAAAAAAAAAAGGCGAGTAAAAACGTGTCACGCAAGTTTAATGCGAGGAGTCACCAGACGCACTTCAGGGGAGGAAAAAGAAAAAGCTGCACCCCACCAAGAGAGCCTCGCAATCTTTGGCGATTCGCGTATCAAAACAAGGAGAAATACGACAACAAGCAAATAAAGAAACGCAGCCTCTTGTGTAGAGACGGGTGCACGCTGAGGACACGGTGAAAGCGCAGTTTCCAAAATAACAGTGAGCGTCCTCGCTTTTCAAGAGATGCTGCGGCGACGCTCAGGCTGAAGGTCTCAGCAAGGCGAGTTTAAAAATGACCCTTATGCCAGCTTGTGAAGTCCAATCTGCACGCTGAAGAAAAACGTGCTAATGTTACAGAAAACCTCTAGTCTGTGAGGCCGACTGGGCTAATGGTCAAACCCAATAACAATAATAATAAAAGTAAATAGTAATAACAGTAATAACACTAATAATAAGTCCAAAATGCTCATAAACTAAATGTAGGACATGAAATAACTTGTTGCAGTACATTCAAGTCTCTGGGTGCGTTCAGACGGACACAGATGGGACACACGGACTCCACGCTGCATTGTTGATTTGTATTTATTAAAGGCTGCTATTAAAACCTGCGTCTCGTGCACAGCGTGCACGCGACTAACGTTATTATGCACGTGTATGCGCGCGCGCGAGAGAGAGAGAGAGACCTTTCTCTGTGTGTGTGTGTGTGTGTGTGCGTGTCTCTCTCTCGCCACTGACAGCAGCGCGAGGAGCGCACATGCCAGATGACCACCACCTGTCATGGGCGCGCGAGCGAAGACACCCACAGCAGCTTCAACGGCCGACACAACAGAGCTGGAACACACGCGCAGGAATAAAAAGACATAACAAAAAAACTAAACAAAAAACTGCGTAAAAAAGCAGAGAGAAAACATAAACTCTATCATTAAAGCCCTCAGCTCACGCTGTATCCAACAGAAACGGACAAACAGAGAAAAAGCAGCAACTCCGGGACATTTGAGAGAAAGGATGAGAGAAAGTTCAGCATAGTAAAGAGCCTACCTGTTTCTCGGCCGCCGAGCCATGTTAATATATATCTCTGTAAAGCGGCTCGCAGGTTGCGCTGAGCAGGTACTTTCGCTCTCTGCGCTGGGTTTGTTCTCCCGGCTCGCAGGCAGGTTGACATTAATTTAAACTGCAGCAGAGGCTGCGCCGCTGCTCCTCCCCTCACTCACATCCCGGTCAATTTGGCGCTCCGGAGCGCGTGCTGCCTACTGCGCATGTGCAGCGAAGGTTACTTTAAGGTTACTCCGTGTGTTTTTAAAAGCCTTTTGGAAGAACATGATGAAAGTCAGAAATTTGAGTTTGGTTGTATATACAATATATATTTTATAGCCAATAATATAAATATAGATTTAAATTAAAATCATGTTTGTTCCTCCAGAACACTTAGCTCGCGCTTTTTTGCTGAGAAACACCATGTGCTATCTAAACCAGAATCGAGTTACACTGCTTTGCAATTAAATGACGTGATATAAATGCCATGTAAACGAGGTGGCTTGGTAATTAATTGTTAGTGACATATGTCATTGTGGTGTCCCAAGTGTTACACTATACAGGGTTAACTGCGAGCCAAATAGATGTGGGCAAGATTTCCGAAGCGTCCCTGAAGGCACCACTTAGTTGCCTCGTCAAAGGCGCGTTTTGCTCGGCCAGCCGCGCTTCACGCTTTTTGTCAACAATATCTTTGAGTTACTTCTCCTCTGGTTAAAAAGGAGAAGGAAACCTTGTGTGTCTGGACGAAGTAAACAATTGCGGAATGTTTTTTTGGCATGCGAGGAAAGTGAAGTTGTTATGCTTTCTGTGTTCAGCTCCCTGACTGTGGGGAGCGTGTTGGTGTTGCAAATACAGATGTTTCTCAGTGATAACGCAAGACCTTGGTCTTATCGTTACTGCGATAAAAAAAATTGCTTTTGTACTCGCCCAGACAAAGAAAGTTAAAGAAACGCAGTGTCACTTCAACTTTTTGTGGGAATGTAAAGCACACGACTCAGGAAAGGCGCCTGTAAAACACTCGTGGCTGCACTGCATGTTTCTGAGTTATTCCTCAGCTTGCCTACTTGGAGTTTCTTAAACAGCAGCTTGCTGATGATGTTTTTGCATTTATTCAAAATAATTCACATTTAAATGGGGAACAAGTTGGGCCTGTTTTCAGCAACCCTCTGTCAAAGATGAGTAATCATAGGCTCCTTTCTTGGCTGTGCTGTTTAACTTCTGCATTAGTCTACATTAAGGCAACAGGCCACCATGATCATGCTTATTTTGTTTTGGTTGAGTCTCCATCCTCCCTGCGACAGGACTGCCCTCGCTCAGCCATTCACTGCAAGCAGGAGGAGGAGGAGGAGGGGGTGGTTGATGCTTTATTTGTATAAATGTGTCTTCTCATTGTATTAGTTCCTCCATACGCGACCGTATTGTCCTGGTCACTTGTAATTACCATCACACCAGACTAGCCTATTGTCCCAAGCCAGTCATCATTGTAATGGCCTGATAAAAGACTACAGACGCACACACACACATACACACATGGCCATGGACCGCAAATTTCACTATTTGATTTAACAGCGTGGACAGAGTGCTCAGTGAAGTGAAGCACTTCGACTGGGAGATTTACAGGATTGGACATGGGTAAAATGAAGTACAGCATCGAAGATGTTTTTAAAAGTACTTGTGCACATGCATTATTATTCATACTATCTGGTGATGAAAATAGCATTGCTGGTTCAGAGGCTACACATTTGTAGTTTCAAATAATATGTTACTTTTAAGTTTTAGTGCCACTACGTCTAATTACAGGCTTGTGATATAATGCATCACATGGTTGCCTGGTTGCAATCACCTGTAGACTTCAAATCCTATACACACCTGTGCACACAAGAATTGTTCCAGTCACTTTTGCCTAGAGGAGGTGGTACTTCTAATCTATTCAAATCAAATTATAATTATATAGCTGCTGTCGTGCAAGATTGAAATACAAGATGCCCCATATAAAGAAAAGTAGGTCAGTAAAAGAGATACAGCACAAAAAAATGACAAAGCAACTAATTATCAGCATTCTTATCTCAAATAGAAGCAAAATGAATAACCTTTTGTAAATCATATTTTATGTACAGTGTAAACAACTATTTGAATGTAATTCTGTCCCCACTTGTTTGATTTATGTGTGTGTGCGATGTACATATGTAACTATGTGTCTTTAGCTTTTTATTTCCCGCACAAGCCCCAAATGTGTCTTTTCCCTCGAGGGTAATGTTAAAAACTACATTTTGTTATCTGAAACCAATTTGAAGGAAGGGAGCCAGGGTATGCAAATTCCCCTATAGTACCCTGAGCAGGAAGCCTGGCTCCCATTGACTCTTAGCTGAGGACATTTGCATGGGCGCGATTGGACAGGTTAAGGGCAGGTATTGTGATGGCTGCCCCCTTTGCAAAGCATTGTGTGCACAGGTTGGCTCATTTGAATGATTTTTAATGATGGTCCCTGGGCTCGAGATATCATCCCACCAGGCTTTCAAATCCAGTGCTGGGAAGGCCAAACATGTGTATTGTTGATTGTCTATGCGTGTCTGTGTCTGCGTATGTAAAGGCCTGCTCTGGGGAAAGGTTGATCCCAAGTCAAATAGGTAGTGAATGTAATCCTCTATGGTTATGTGGTTAAGTAAACCCACATGTTTAAATACATACATACAATAAATACACATAAACGTCCATAGAATTTCAACATTGTCATTGTTCTGCAGTACACAGAAATCCAGCAATAGTCATTCAGGGGATTGTTTTCTTAAAACAATATTTGTACACCTACTTTAATGAATGGAAATACTGAATGGAAATAGTGAATCAAATGTAAATGTTTGAAAAAATAAATTACTATTGCTATTAATTTAGTTGAGAATAATTACCTTTTAATTCCACAAATTGCCACTTTAAGGACCTCACATGTGTTTCTTTATTGACTTGGGCTGTTCAGACCACCTGTCAAAGACTGCCAAGGGTGTAGGTTTTGCATTTTCCCCCGGGGTTAGTTCCTGTGAAAGACTCTTCCCATGATGCCTGGTGCCCTTGGCAAATTATGTAAAGCATTACCTCATACCCACTGCCAACTTTTGGGATGTACCTCACCCCTCACCCACTTGCACATGGGCTTTGTCTTCTACAATTACACCAGGATTAATCTGTTTTCAGATTTACATGCTGTTGTTGACAGATTTGAAATGCTTTGCTTTCACTTGATACTACAGATATCATCTCTATCCATTTGCTAACAGCCATTTTGTGCATCTTCTAGAGTAGAGTATACTTCAATTACAGGGAATATGAAGGATGCAAACCACAAAGTCTACCAGTCATTCAGCAATATAATTTCTACATCCTTTATACAAAGCGTCCATCCTCTGATCCGCTCATTCTTCTAGCAATCTGTCCATCCATCTGTTGAATCCTTCTATTCAGCATGACGTGAATTCTCTTAGAAATCCCTCTGGCCCGCCTGCCACTGATTCATTGATCAGAACCTAGATGAACTCTGTGGCCACATCGGCAGCACAGATTTGACCAGAGCACGCTTGAAAGACATTCAGAGGAAACATGTTAAGATGCCGTGCAGAGGTGTGAAAAATCACACCTCAGCCTTGTTGCAGCTCAAGTGCATATTTAATTCATCTCAAAATATGACTACACAGTGACAGCAGAAAGAAAAAAAAATCAGAATAACAGAGAACTTAAAAGAATAGCATCTTTTGGTATCCTAGTTTGAGTGAAGTTTTTGTTGTGTGTTGTTTGTCAGGCCTGTGTTTTTCCAACAGCAAAAAAATGATGTTAAAGAAGGACAATGAAGGAGAAAAGTTGCAAACATTACTGTCATTTTATAGTTGAAACTGTTCCATACATCACTTTTCACTTAAGCAATATGTTCCATTTCCATTACATATCAGGTGCTGTTTGCTGCCTTTGGTTTTAAAATGTCCTAGAAACATTTTAGTGAGACAAAAGAAGAGTTCTCTCTCTGTCACCTGTGTGACCCTGTAAAGTGAGCGTGTCTGTGTCTGTTTACTTGTATGCGCGTGTTCCATGTGTGCATGTTCAGTTGTTTATTTTGACATGATGTGCAAGTAAGACTTCAAAACGCAGGAAGTGGAATTTTAGAGGGGAAACCTCCACCCACTTAGAGGCATGCATGTACGCGCTGACACATACGCACGCTCTTAACCAGAGGTAAAACTTTTTGCAGAACAAATAATAAACTCCTTGACTATCACCTCTTGATATGAATGATCCTCCCTCTGTTCTTACTAACCTCTGTCAATTAAGGTTGCTTTTCATCAAACTGCCAGTTGCAATATGAGCCATTCATTGTGAAAACGTACAATTACCTAAGCAAACGTCTTTCTTTATTCTGCTCTATTTTTAGATTGGGGAGACACGCCAAACCTCATTTTTCATTTCACTGTGCAGATGTGCAAGTGTATACTTCACCTGCATCACCGGTATCAGATTATTGTATGACATTTTCACCTTCCTCTCCTCTTTCATTGACACACAGGCTACTGCAAGATGAGATCAGGACCACATATTGTATCAAAACCACACATACGTACACCTGCACACATGTAGATATGCAAGGGCCATGTCGCAGATAAACATTTGCACATATATATGCTTGTGAATGCAGACAAGCACACACAGGGGTACAAGCATGTTATTTCTTTCCCTTTTGCGGTAGACAGGCTATACGTTTCGTGTGGTACAAAGATAGTAGGAAAAAATGATGTCACTCACTGGGTGTTTGTGTGAGGTGTTGAGTGTGGGCTTAGATGGGCTGGTCTCTAACCATAGGGCATAACCTTAGACAAAAAATGGTTTAGACATTCACACCCCGAGATCATAGATGGGATTGAAAGTTGTACGTGTGATTTGTGCAGGCAGATTCTGACATGTTCTTTTAGAGAACTGCTCTTGACCTTTTAAAGTTATTTTCAAGTCAAGTTCATTTCATTTGTATATCCCAATATCACTAATCACAATTTGCATCAAGGGGCTTTATGATCTGTGCAGCATACAACACCCTCTGTCCTTAGACTCTTTTATGCACTTCACTTTCTCATCTGTGATACTTAGTCCTCTTTCCCATTAATAAGATATCATCATCAACAATCATAAAACATTTTGGCTGAATGCATCATCATCACCACAGCTGTCATCCCCGTCATCATCGTCCTCAAGGTGGTAATTGGGTGTTCCAAGAACAAGACTAATGACAGCCTGAACCCTTTTACTGATTCAAGATCTGAGATTCAAGATTTTATTTGTTATGGATGCAGCAATTACATGGAGCAGTCAATGGCAATGAAATTATTAAGTCACAGGCTCCCTCTAACAATGCTCAAAAATGTGTAGAAAGAAAATCACACAAGTAATTGTAAGACAGAACACAGTATATGAAATAAAAGATAACACTAAAATTGGAATTTAAACAAAAATATAATAGAAATAGAAATAACACTGTTTCTTCCCAGACCCCATTCACATTATTCACAAGATCTGCTATGCCACTGATGATATATGAGGAAATTATATCCACCCACCCATCCATTACCTACCTACCTGCTTATCCTTACATAGGTTCGCGGTGGTGCTTAAGCTAATCTCAGCTGGCATTACTGACAGGCGGAGGACACCCTGATTAGGTCGTCAGTCAGGCAGAGACAGGTCACGATTCACACCCACATTCCCTCCGCTGGACAATTTAGAGTTACCAGTTACCCTAACCTGCATGACTTTGGATTCTGAGTGAAGGAATATGAGGAGAAAATCCACACAAGCACAGGTAGAACATGCACACCCCATGAAATAATGTACTATATATTAATTACCCCTCCTTGTCTTTCATATATTTGCATCAGATCAACTACAAGTGAGCTCTGCAAAGCATGAACTTAGGTCAGTCTCTCTCTGTCAGATGGGGTGCACATCACAAACTGTAAACACACTGAGAATCTTGTTTGGTGGCCCGTTGATGCACTATCCTCTCATAGGATAAAGGGTCTTGGTTCGAAACCCAGCAGGTAAGTGGGGCCCTTATGTGTGGAGTTTGCTTGTTCTCCCTGTGCAGATTGCAGATTAGGTTAATTGGTGACTCTTAAGTGGCCCATAGGTGTGAGCGTGAATGTCTGTCCTGCCATGTGACTGACTCTATGTGATTTGATGGAGATGGATTTTGTTTGGGACATCTGATCCCACGTCGCATTGCTTGAACTGCAGCAGGAAGTTACGTCAGCAAAAAAAAAAAAAAAAAGTGAAAGTTTTTTTTTTTACTTATTTTGTTTTAATGATTAAATTAAGCCGAACACGCAAATACATCATACATTAAATATTTTTTTAAATGTCTAATTGAACCGATGAATGTCCGAGGCTGCAGAATGATGTGTGACTTGCTTTAATTTCCACAGCTGCAGCAGCAATGGCAGCCAGGCAGTCAGACACATGTCACCACAGCCTGTGAGCCGACTAACAGTGACGCTGGGGCCGAGAAAGGACACATAAGCAAAATGTCTCGGCACAGAAATGTTCGCGGTTACAACTACGATGAAGGTACACGACATAAAGTGGGCACCGGTGGCTGTTTAAACGTCGCGGCGGGGCCCGCTAATGTTGTTAGCTGCTCGGCTAAAGCTAACTGTTGTTTAATGTAGCTCCAGATGCTAATGCTAACTAGTTTAGCTTGCACGTTAACACCGCTGTCGTGGCACTTGGCACTTGGCACAAGATAAATGTTTACTGCAATACTGATATATAGTGATACAGCTGAGCTTTTGGGCTGACGTTTTAGTGTTAAAACCTGCGATGTGTTTGTAATGTTTACAAGAGCTGACGACAGCTAGTTAGCTAGCGTGCTAACTTTCCAGTGTTTTGAAGGAAATATTTCAAGTTTCTGCTTCATACTTGGATATAATATGTGAACATCCCCTCATCATATCAACTTATTAAGTCTCTCAATTATGTAAAACTTACTCTAAAGTGTTTACAGTAAAGTTCGTCGTAGTTTACAGTTTGTTTTCTGTAAAGTTGCTGACAAGGCAAAGTGACAGCTGGTACTAAAACCTCTTTCTGTTCACTGCAGCTGTGTTTGAACCTGTGTATGTCTGTTAAATGGAGAAGAGGAAAACATTATAACCTGAGTTGTTATGTTTTTCTAGACTTTGATGATGATGACGTGTATGGACACTCTGTGGATGATGACTACTGCTGTATTTCACCAGCAACAGGTTGGTATGACAAGTGCAAAAGGCTTGTTTTTACGTCAACTATTAGTTATGTTTTACAATGAATCAGTGTTATTTTTTTACCAGTTCAAGAAACGAAAAGTTACTTTCAATACCTTAATATTACTAATATTACTATTATATTACAAATATACTCACATTTATGTGTTATCTATAGTCTTTAATAAAAGCTTATAAACTTTACTATAAACTATAAACTTAACACCAAACATCACCTTTCCCAATTTGTTATCGGGCGATAAGTGATAAAGCTTTTGTTAATGCAGCGAATCAGTTCATCTACTCACGTCAGGAGAGGCAAGCACCAAGGGAGGAGCCTTTAGAAGAGGAAGAATATGAAGATGATGATATTCCCATGTCCCCTACCGTCAGCCACAACCTTGACCCTCTCGATCAAGGTAATATTATGAAAGCCACCAAAAGGTATGCAAGTGATAAATGAAAAGAGGTGTTCTGACCTTTACCTTTGATCTTTGTGTTTGGAAAATGCACAAACTATAGACATTAAAATCCTGAGTGTCTGGTTGTCCGCCACAAAATCCCACGAAACACGGTTTTGGCCATAACTCCAGAATTCATACATTGATTATAATAAAAGTTGATGCAAATACAAAATGATGACATTTTTTACCCAAGAGGTCAACTTCAGTATGACATCATAATGTCTCTGAAAATGAATCTTTCTTGGCTATTATTTCTTTATTTGGACCCCAAGAGTCCACCACCTTCACTTCCTCTGCCTGAGTGACAACCAGGACAGGGGGCCTCCTTTTTCTGTGGTAGTTGACCACAAGCTCATTGGTTTGGCTGATATTGAGCTTCAGGTGATTTTTGTTGCGCCATGTGACAAAGCTCTCTCTGAGTTCTCTTTACTCCCCTGTAATCCTCGGTAAGAATATTCTCCACTGGACGTAATTCACTGGAATCACATGTCAGTATTGTGAAAACTTCTAGTTTGCCAAAAAATACGCTTAATACCTTTTTATTAAATTCCTTCAAAGTCTTCACTATAACATTTATACAAGTCTGTATAGACATGAATTTAAACTGCAAGTTGACTGTTTGCCAGAAGCATGCTGGGTGGTAACTCTAGTTAGTTTTATTTTCTAAATTTAATGTTTATTGTTCTTTGTATTTGATTACAGATTAAACAATGTCTGTTTGTAACTTGCCTTGTTTTCTGTAGCCAAGCTGTATTCCTGTCTGGACCATATGCGGACTGTGCTGGGAGATGCAGTGCCAGACTCGGTCCTCACTCAGGCAGCTATAAGATGTGGATTTGACCCACAGAGGGCACTGGATGCAGTCCTGTCTGAAGACACTAAGACAGCCCCAGTTACCACAAGTACCACTCAAAAGATGGCTTCGGTTCTAACAGTTAGCCAGGAGAAAGCACCACTTCCACAAAGAGCCAAACGAGAACCAATGGCTGAGAAAGGTACGCCTGGAGTGGATCAAAATTTTTAGAAAATGGTTGTTGGTGGCATACGACATACGTGCACTAAATAAGGTCCAATCTATTTGTATCACCTGATCAACACTTTCAGGTAGTTCAGTTTATGCATTGCTTTCACAAAAGAAAAGAAAATTGGATGATTTATTTCATAATTATGAGTTCAGATCTCATTATTATGAGTAAAGTTAAGGTAGCTTAGTTATCAGTTGTTGCCAGCCCAAGTTAAAGGATAAGTCACTGGGCAATAATGATGCTAATATTTAACCCTCTTGGTCTGAGATACTGGGAAAAGTGTTTGTTTCTTGTTGTGGATGACATTAATATTAGTATTAGTGTATAGTAGTATTAGTATTAGTATATCAACACTGCACAGGCATCTTAAGTCATTGGAATTGTTCCGGCAGAAAGCCCAGTCTGACCTGCTCGAAGTCACTCCTCCAGCAGGAGCAGATAAACCAGTATTGCAATCAATTAAGTTTATTTGTCACAATCAGCGCATTGAAAATATAATCCTCCCCAGTTCTCTCAATCACTGCTTTTAAAATAGTTTAAATAGAATAGAAATAGTAATAAATATATAGATTTTTTTCTTGTGTGAATGCAATTTGTATCTGTAATATATAGATATTACTGGTCAAAATAATTTTAACGTTCCACACTTAAGAAATTTTTATTTCATCTTAAATAATATTCTCACTGTCATCTTATTAAAAATGATAAAATCCATATATTTAAAGATAAGGTAAAGGTGAAGTGATCAATATATGTGGCATATTTGGAGTCTAGTGAAGAGCTGAGAACATTTCAGTTTAAAGGACTGTAAATAAAAAAAAAAGCAGCAGTTATTATTTTATAGAATGAAAGACAGCAGAGAAATTGTAGAAATTGAGAAAGATAACGGGTTACTTTTTTATGTATGTCACTTGATTAAGTTATTCTTATAAAAGGCAATTCAGAGCTGAGCATGGGTTAAGAAATAAGTACTGGACTGTCACATAATGACATTTTTGACTGGACACCTGTGTGTTCATCAGAAGATACAAAAGATCATTTAAATAATGTTCAGCAGTTTTGTGTAAATGAAAACTTGACAGCCGGGAGCATTTTACTGTTCATTTTCACACAAATGTGTGCAATGACACATTTAAGTCATGCAAATCATTAACAAAGTGCCTTCCTTCTGTTCTTTTTTCCTCTTGTTTGTGATATGATTCACCTGGCTTGGTCCTCCTGTCCCTCCTCTTCGACAACTACAATTGGCTTTCGTAAGGTAAGGAGCCCACCTGTCTGCTTCTCACACAGACATTATGTCCAAGGCACATAAAACCTACTCTGATGGGTGCAAACACACACAACCACATGCGCAAGCAAGTGCACCAAACTTGCGCGACCTCTTATCGCAACACAAAGCTGACCCAGTGGTTAGCAGCACTGAAACTCAAAATGGTGTCCATCTAAACGTTGGTTCAGACATGATTGGTACCAGTCTGGCACAGCTCATGTCTGAGCATGAGCAGAAGACGTTTGGAGTAGATGACACAGGGCGAGGTTTACGTGTTCCATCATTAAGTGCTCTCACCATAGGACCTCGTTCACCTCCATCCATTATTTCTAATCAGAGTAGTCTTTCACTGGGAACATTGGCGTCTTTAAACAAGTCTTCCGCTTCTCACAGCGCAGCTCCCTCCCTTCTTTCAGTTCCACTCAGTAGTCTGACGCTAAACAACTCCAAAATGACAACTACAAGCTCTTCTCTCAGTGTTCCTCCTGGGTTAGGGAGTCTCAGTTCTGTCCTCCAGAGCAATCAGCACTCAGTGGGAGTTGGGATTGGAGTCAAAGCCACAATGGCTGATCCTAAGGGAAGCCCATCATTGGCTGATTTAATCCAGGAACATTCAAACCGCAGCCCAACAACTATCAGCAACTCCAGCAACTCCTTCCCTGCTCCCCAAAGCAGCATAACTATTGTGAAGTGTCAGGGGATGGCTGCACCAGCGCAAACGCTCTCGCTGTCTGAGCTCGCCTCACAGCACCAGAACAGGAATACACACATTCAACCGCAATCACAGAGCACTGAACGACCAGCAAGCGTGCTCCCTCTTTCTACTCCTACGTGCCTAGGTGGGACTGTCTCATTGTCTCAGCTAGCTCTGCAGCATCAAACCAACAGTTCCTCAGCTTCACCTCAACCCGTCCGTACTGAATCTCCAGCAAATGCACTGAAACAGCCACCTGGCATATCCGAGCTGCTCCCTTTGTCACATTTGGCGTCTGCTCACAAAGGCGAAACCTCAACCACCTCAAATGGGTCACATTACTCTCTCACCTCGCTTCTTTTACCAGCAAAACCAGAGAGGGCTGTAGTGTTGGCAGAAAGCACAACAGAGGGTGGGACCAAGCACAAACCCGACCACAAACCATACCACCAAAACTCCAGGCCACCTAAGCTGAGGCAAACTATTGATTTGAGTGCACTCATGGCCCAGTCAGATGGAGCGAGCCCTCGTCTCTTTGACCACGACCTCCCCTTACCGTCCTCTCCACTTCCAGTTGGCCTGGGGGCGGATTCTTCTGTTTTTGCGCAACCATCTGTGTTTGCGATTACTTTGTCTATCCAAAGCTGCAGACAACCCAAGAAGATGAGGAAAGGGAAAATGAGAGGTCAGAGGACAGGAAGCGGTTACCATGCCCTCCTCTGTAAATTGCATGAGAAATCCAAAGAGCAGTACGCCCCGCTCTCCCCGATCATACCGTTCGGCTTTGACACGCCTTCGCCTGACGACATTGTCCGTGCCAATCAGCGAAAGGCTTTCACCAGGTAGAGGAGGAAAGCGCTTAATTCGGTTTTGCCCAGGTTGGTGCTAAATTGACTTACTTAGGATGACAACCTCAGATCTTTTTGGCAGCTTTTGCTCCTTCAACTGAACTAAAAAAAGACAGACATGTAGCACTCAGGGTCATCAGTCCTTATGAGGCTTTTTAACTGTCTCCCACTGTGTCACACGTGGCGTAAAGACACTTTGGGACCATCAGAGTTAAAAACTTACTTGTTGCTTAAAAAACTAATTACCAAAAACAGTATTAGCCCAACATTTATGTATTTCTTTTTTATATAGAGGCAAGAAAACAAGTCTTATGCTACTGCTGCCTACTGGACAATCATACTTAAGTCCAACAAGATGAAAAATGAACAACTCAGTCACTTTGGCAGCTTGAAAAGAATTAGATCATTTCATTTTTTAAAAACTTTTAGAATATTTTTTTCTTCTTTATTGTAGTAAACATTTTAGATTTAGCTCTTAATTTTGTATGCTTAGATGGCTGTTGGTCTTTTAATTCACATTTTTGTATTAAAGTTAAGTAGTTTTATCTTAGCCAGGGGAAACAAATTATACCTCTTTTTTTTTTTTTTTTTGCATGAACTCTTTTCTAGTCTGGAGCTGCACGAACCCTCAAAAGAGAGAGAGGAAAAAAAAAGAGGTTGATTTTGTTTGCAGGTGTGCTGCAGCTATTGGAATATGGATCAGTTAACCATTGTACTGGTTTACTGCTGCCTGCGTTTGAGATCATGGGGTAGACATTTTGGTTTAGAGGACACCTGGAGATTTTCCCATGAGGGAGCGAGAACACACGTGCACGCGCACTTACACACACACACACAAACACACACACACGGGCAAGCAACAGTTTTAATGTTAATATTGAACAAAAGAGTTTATTAAAATGTAAGTGCTGTAAATAAAGAGTGTACAGAATGAGTACAAGTGAATGCCTAGAGACCTGAGACAAGCTTTTAATTTTATGATGTACAAATAGGTTTGATTTACGCTGGGTGTGTCATCACACTCCGCCAAAGGTTCATTTTTTCAATTTTGAAATAAAGATGACTGAGGTTATGTACTTTGAATGCACAGTGTCTGGGCGTGTCTCTCTGGGTGTATGTGGATGTGTCTGAATGTAAGAATATATCTTTTTAAGGATTGCTGTATTGAACAGATTTTAACAGTAACTCTGTACTGAAGGATGAGCTATTGCCATCAGTGTCATAATATTCAGGCTTGAACAGAAGGAATGTCTAGATTCAAAGTGAAATGTTGTAAAACAAACCTGCATTATGCATCTGGTGCAGTGTCTGTATTTTTTTTTTTTTTTTTTTTTTAGGTTAGACAAAAGTTTCTTCCACATGTTCAGTGTGAGTCATTGGTATTGGTTTGAATGTAGAGACTTAAGATTGGACTCGTTCAAGAGTTGGTACGTAACATCATGTACTGTGAACTGTGAGGAGACCTCTTAGTAACACTAAAATGGGTAGATTCATTACAGTTTATGTCAACACACGCTTCTGTGTTGTTGTGATGAGACACCAGGAGACGATAAGACAAAGTTCCCTCACTGTTTAGTCATTTTTTTGCACCGCTTCTTTGTTGACTTAAATGTGAGAATGCTATTTGAGTGAAGGGGAAGGGTTCAGGCAAGATGGGTGTAGACTCCTACAGGTGCAGAAAGCTGAGTGAAGTGGGCCCTCAAGGTATCAAACAGACTGGCGAGCCTGAGGGAAATGATAGATGATAAAGGACAGATATTGATCATAATGACAAGTCAAACATTACAAGTCAAACAGGTTTCTTGGTGTACATGTATTCCTGGGAGGAGTATGATGTTTGGAAATAGTTAGGTTTTAGGGATATTGTGCTCTGTTTCTGAGTGACTATATGCTCAACAGCATTATTTACATATTGCACTTTGAAAATAGAGAAATTATTAAGTGTTATTAACAAATGGGTTTGTCCAGCAACAGTTTTGTCCTCTTCTCTTAAGGCGAGCCAATGTGTGGGTTTGCGCAGGAAGCTGCACTCTTGGAGAAAATGTCACCTCAAGCACACACCGACTCGGCACAGCAGCCGATCATCTTACTCTCTCTGTCTCTTTTACACCACCTACGTAGGAAAATCTGATCATGTCTCTGACTTTCACAGCTTTGTCAAAAGCTTTGACAGATCAAATCATTGTGTGTCTTTACAGGCTCTGCATTTCTGCAAGGCGTACATGTTGCACAAACACACTTGTGTTGTGATGTGGTGTGAACACTGGAAAATACCATTTTACTCACAACAAGTGGTCAGAAGAGAGCGGGTGCATTTGGACTAGCATGCCACCACTACTACTTTTGCTTTGTTGTGGTGCAATATGTTTACAGGAAGAATAGGGTAAAAGTAGAATATGACTCTTCACTTAAATGGAAAAAGCTGCACAAGAACTGCAAGAATTGTCTCCTGTCGAGGTTGGAGGAAAATAAAATCCTTAAGGTCTTCATAAAGCAGTGACAGTGGCTTCAGAAATCACTCTGGTTTGTTGCTATTGTAGTGTTGTGTGAATCAAAACACCTTGATTTCACACCAGTAATGTTTTTGAAAAAGTATCAGTGGAAGTGCAGAAATACAATTTCTATAGCAGTATTTGGTCTAGAGTCACTGCTCTTGTCCTGACCTTATCTGTACACAAGCAGCTGCCCGCAAAGTTAAGCATATGTGACTATTTATCTTGATTCCTCAATTTTCATTCTGATTCATGAGATCACACTCTTATCATCTCTCCCCTACAGAATAATTAATTATTATTAAAATGAGCGGTACATTGAGAGTTCGGATCTTTATCATCATCTTGCACCATCACTGCCAGGTGCATCGACGCACAATGGCATTTTGCACATTTAGCAAAGGTGAAGCAATGCTGACTCAAGGCCGCAGTTTTCTCTCAGTGTGTAGCAACACGCTGATCAGGACAATAATTCATTTAATTCACAACGTGGTCAATTTGTGCTCAATGAGGCATATCTCACAACTTTTCTCCAGTACGCCCTCCTCCTGCGCACCAAACATTTTTGGAGGTCGCACCTTTTATCAGGGGTAGAAGATGATGAATGTTTCAGTAACGTCACTGAAAATCAACCTCACGGTATTATCACCCTGTTTGGTAGATGGTTGATAAACCTTTCTCAGATTTCCGCTCGATAGACAGCTTTTTTTTTTTTTTTTTTTTTTTTTAAATAGGGCACAAATGAATATTTATTAGTGCATCCAGCCTTATTTCTTTGGAAACTTCAGTTGTGCAATTATCTTTGTCACTCAAAAAAAGCCTCCTCTGGCCATGCTTTGGTAAACAATGTAAATCCAAATGTGTTCTGATCATAGGTTAACCTGCTGTAAGTCACAGACATTAATCCATCTGTAGCTCTATTTTGAAATCAGTCTGTAAACAGTAGGTGAGAATTCTCAGGTGGTTGGTATGACTCAAGGTTGGCTGTCTGCTGAGTAGGTGAGCACAGAGGATGAGGAGGTATCTTTTTATATGTCATTCTATGAAAAGTTAAGTGGTGGTACTGACTTTGTGTGTGCGTATGTCTGTGTTTGTGTGTGTGGGTGAGTCATCCTGAAAGGGGTCATATGGCTCCTACTGAAAGCTTTTCCTGCAGCCTGCAGTCTCGTTTCCTTCGTAGTCATTTTCATTCATATGTTTTGTAGATTTTTAAAATGTGAATGAAGTTAAACTCTTAATTTGGCCCGTGAGCATGTCCATTAATTAAGAACGAATATAGACAGCCGTATAGGCAGCCATGCACAAGGGAGTTTCAGAATGCAGTTTTATTTCTAAACATACAAGATCACTTTGCCTAAACCTCTGTGGTGGAAATCACCTTATGTGGCTGAGACTTTAAGTTTTAATTGAACCCTCATACTCTTTGTGGCCAATTTGTTCCTATCCCCAAAGATTCTTCAGAACAGCCACAGTCAAACAAAGCTTGGCTTGGCTTCAACTCACACAGACACGGATACAATTACTAGAATGAGTTAAAATGTTTTTCCCCCCATTTTCCCCTTCAGTAGGCCTTTGAACATTTGAAAATATAACTCTTGTCTTCCACAGCCTTTAGCGGCCTCAAGTGGTAGGGAGCCTCATTATGAAAATTGTCTTTCCAGAATTCTCTTTTCAAAGCTTTTCAAAACTATCAATCATGGAAAAAGACATTAAAAGTATTAACAGTTATTGAATCCAATATGAAGTAAAAGCATCTGACTAGATTTCTCTCCATTCCTCATTCTGCCTCAACATCTCTTACTCTCACTTACGCAATCACTTTGCCCTGCGAAGCTGTCAGTCACTCCATGACCTGCACTTTCAACTGGAGCATGCTTGTGCGTATTTGGATGGGGGGGCGGAGGAAGGGTTGATATTTGCATATCCTGGGCGTACTCCTCTTATCCTGTGCTCAGTTGGGCCCTGAGGCCAAGGTGTACAGATGACTCACTCACTCTTACTCACTGCAAGGGTCCCCTATACAGGAGAAATCCTGGATGGGAGGACGCCAACTGTTTACCTGCCAGTCCAAACAGTGTAATGAGATCCTGCTCCGAGCACCGTGTAGTCTCAAGCCACCCTCTTTTTAAAGCTGCCCCCAGGCCAGCTCCAAAAAAAAAAAAAAAAGTTGTTTGCAGAGGTGTTTCAGTCTTTTGACAGAGCAACAAGTCTGGTAAAAAGGGGTTGTTCATTATTTTAAGACCTTGCAGTGTTGAATAAGGTGTGCCTGTCTATTTCACCCCAGGTTAAAATATAGAGGGGAAGATACTAACTTCCCACCCCCAACTCCTCAGGTTCTTGAAGAGGCTGTATGTAACTCTCTACATGTATTAATAATTTTTCAATCATTTCTGTTTTGTTGTCAATATGTGAGCAGATTGTAACATAATTTTAAATAATTCGACCCTTCCCTGACTTTCTCTGTCGACTTTATCACCCTGTAGACTGATTTGTATGTAATTCTGAATGCTGTTGGAGCAGCTACAGTGTTATCAAAGCCCTGATAGATCCAGACTCCATTCAGAAAACAAGCATCATACAAATCCAGTTTATTGCAATTACATCACAGCAAAATTTGTTCATTTGGGGATTGCACCGTTGTTGTAACTGGAGTCTGCTGTTGTTGCTTGGCTTTTTTGTGAAAGACAGACAAATAGTGATTAAAGCTGTTTAGCAAACTATAATTTTCTTTCACAACTTAATTGAAAAGCAAGCTATCATGATGAACACGATGCCTGTCAGTCACACGTCATGTCGCTGTTTTAGCTGATGCTAGCCCACGCCTACAAAGTATGAGCATGCACGCGAGCCACAGGATGCCAACTGCAGTTTCTAACGACCAGTTGGTGTTATTCTTAACAAACATCTTAATGTTAAATACAGAAACTTCAAGCAGATGTATAGTTTTTATGTTAATGTTTATTTCCAAAATGTAGGTGAGGTTTACAGAGGTGAGGTTAGCAGATCCTAATAACCTTATTGAATTTAAGATGACCTAATGAGATCATTTGTTTCACAGCTGATTCTCCATATATGTGAATAGCAAGCTGGCTGCTGTCCTGTTTGACACAGGTGGTAGAAACCACCACGTCACTGTAGAAGGGACAAGAAAAGCCCCCAGCTGCAGGAACAACCTAAATTCCCCAGAGAGGACTTTTTCCATCTCATGTTGCAGCTCTCTGCAGGACAGAAAACACAATCAATGATGCAGATTTGAACGATGGCAGTTTTTATTAACCTTTTCTGCATCCTTAACCGATAGAGGTACCTTTCAGAATTTCCTCTGTATTAAAACATTTATCCATCATTTTTATGTGCAGTTTGAATAAGCTGTAATACTTGACATGCATCAATGACAGCATCTTTGATGTAGCTTTGGTTTAGTTGTCTCCTTTTCCCAACTTTTGAGCATATGTGATTCAGTGTGTGGGAATAAACAGCATGTGAATGTAATTACTCTATTTGGAAAAAAAAAAGCCACTTCAGTGTGCAGTGTGCTGCTAGTGTTTCAGAATGAGAGGGACTTTTTCTCTAATGCAGAGACAGTCATTCAGAGAAAGCTTGGTTAGAGAAAGTCCATTAATAATTCTGTTGAATCACACCTCCTTTCCTCTCATTTTCCCTCAGGGTATTTTTTATGATGAATAAACTGCATGAAACATACAGGAGCACACAGTTGATGAGTATGATTTATAATATGCATGCTGTAAGATGTGAGCTATAAGATGAAACCATAATGAGTCCTGAAAGACAAACTTCAAAAGTGAACAAACGTCTGAGCAATATTTTCTTGCAAGTCCCACGGCTGACATGTTGTCATAAAATCAGTGAGAGTGGGTATTTGTTCTGTTTTCATACTAACTAACTAATATAGATCATATTAACCAAAAATATAAAAGCTGAGCTGACAGAAAAACATGTTATGACCAACATCATCATTTCCAAGTTGTAACAAATCAACCAGTTTTTTGTGTTTGTGTGTCTTCTCTTTGGGGCAAATATGTCTACATTTGTTTTAATTAGTTGTGTGTGTGTGTGTGAGAGAGAGAGAGAGAGAGAGAGAGATGCATAATACACACTCTCACCTCCAGACCTGCACTTTGCTGATGGTGACACCTTTTGAAAAGATTCATTCTGTGAAATGCTGTGTCACACTGCTCTATTTACGTGGAGACGGGAGGCAACGGCCACTTCTGAAATTAACCCTCTCTGAACCAGGATGTCGCTGCCACACACATGCACACAGACGCACACGGGGTGCAGTAGGCTTGGCTGTGCAGCCCAGCCTAAATGAATCAGTAGGAGGCTGATATGACTGGAACCGGTGGCCATTTGGGACTGGGATGACAAAGCAATGACCTCAGCAAGTCTCGCTGCTGCAGAATATGAACTACCAGTCAGACAGATGGAGGCTCAACTGATTGCATCACATCCTTAAACTTAAGAATATATGCTATATGCCAGGAAGACATGCAACTACTGTATGATATGGAAAACGGCCATATGCACTACATTGCAGTAATATGCTCTGGATGTCTTTGTACCTCAGTGACATACACTGCTGAATAAGCTATCTTTGTGTTTCAGGTTCCTGTCTATTTAATGTTACTATTTTGCAGATGTAGGCAGTGTTGAAGATAGTCATTTTTAAAGATTAAAAAAACATTAGACAAAAATGATTCTGTTTATTTATGGATGCATAATCACTATTTATCATCAACTCTATTCCCAGAACAAGAAAAGCAGAGAAATTGTGTGTAATCTTTTCCATTGAAATTGTCTTCTAACATGATCTTAAAATCTGTAAAGCTATCTGGAAAATCTAGCGTGAGAAACATTTCAGGCTTATCCTGGTTATGAGAGACAGGAGAAATGGTTGACTAATACATTTATCATGTGCAGAAGGTCATTTCTGAGCCCTTTTTTCAATAGGAAAAGGAAGGTGGAAGGTGTTGCCACAGTGAGTCATGCTTACCTTTTTGTATGTTAGCAAGCATACATTTTTTTTTCCTTTCTTTCCCTTTTTAGCTAAAAGCAGAGATGTGCCTCCCAATAAAGTGGACTCTGAAGTGGTACCCAAAGTGGCCCGCATGACCATTTCTGGCAAGAAGCAGACCATGGGCTTTGACGCTCCCAGGTACCTAACCTGAATCTGCACACACACAGGCATTGTTCTCATAAAGCAGTATGAAATATTTCAGCTGTGATAACATCATTGAGGCTTTAGCAAAATTGCTGTTTTACTGAAAATGAAAAGTAGTTAGGACCATAGATTGGACAATTCATCCTGAGTGGGTGTGATCATCATAGCACCTATCTCGTTCAGGAATACATAAGTGCTGCTAATGATTTTGGAAACTGTACTCTGTATCTTTTACAGAGAGAGGAACAGTTGTGTTTCATTGAGGTTTAACTTGTCCTCTTCTCTCCTCAGCACAGGGGAGAATGGCCTTGTCACCGCTCCAGTACGCCGAGGTGGCAGCCCTGAAAATGCCACCGCAAACGCTGCCCCAGAGGCCGCCTCCAAACGCCCTGAGACTCCGTCTAAAGGGTCAAATGGAGACGAGCCCTCCGCAGTTCCCACCCCAGGCCGCTCGTCTGGAAAGGCCCGGCAGGCGATCAATATCAAGGCTGAGCTGGAGAAGAGGCAGGGGGGCAAACCTCTGTTGAATTTGGTGGTCATTGGTACGCAGGAAATACACAGTACCACTCATAAACCACCACAGAAACCACTCAGAACAAACATTTTTATTTCAGGTTATAGTGCATTAAGAAATAAGCACTAATAGACATTGACATAAAAGTTTCTACTTGTGTCCGTCCTCATACTTGCTTACTTTTGTACAGTGCATGCATTGGTGTACACAGGAAGTACCGCTTGATTTGTTATGCAATATACAGTACTACTGTAACATATTTTAGACAAACACACATTTTTGATGCATTAAAAACACAAACTGGAAACTTAAGTGTAGGAAGGTCAGCAATAATTTTGCATCACTTAAGTTTTTAATTTTGGGGATTTTACATATTTAGAAATACAGTAACAAAATATGTATTATGGAAGTCTGTCTTTATGAAGTCTTGAAATATGTTTTTTTTTCTGCAGGAACATTTCAACATTATGTCTTAAATCCAAAAATCAGCTTTTTTTAAAATACATTTCAAAACAGTATGTAATAGATCTACATCAAAAGTCCACATGTTGCAACATAGCTGATTTTTAAAAAACAAGCAGTTCCAGTTTTTCCACCACATCCTTGAATTTGTAAATGTGCACGGTATGTTCCTCATACAAGTTCTGCCATTCTCGGTCTGCTTTTTTCCACAGTGCTCGGCAGTCACTTGAAATTTTTAATCTGCCTCGTTTGTGCTTATGTCAAAGTTTAATGGTAGTAGATGAGTCGAACTGCAGATCAGTGCAGTTGCTCAATCATAGTTTCTCATTCTCAGTTAGACCAGAAAAAGTGACTTGGTAGTTTCAGAAGTGCAGATGATTCTAGTTTCCCACAGCCTGTGAAACCTTTCGTTTTACCACGGTCCTCTCCCTTCCCCTTCCCCCTCACCCTCAATCCTTGTTCCCATTTCTGTCTGCCTCTCTCCTCTTGTGCAATTATGTTTCTTCCTTTGTCCCATCTGTGGCTTCCCTTTGCCGTGCCTTATCTTCTCTCTTCTACTACCTGTCTTATCACTCTTGTTGCATTCTTCCTCTCTTTCCTGTCTGTCCTCATCCATCCCTCCCTGCTGTTTTCTGTCACTTCCCACACCCTGAGCCCCTTTTCACTCCCCAGTTCTTTCTTTCTACCTCCTTAACCCCCTTTGGTGTTATCACGTTATTCCTCTCTGCAGGTCATGTGGATGCCGGTAAAAGCACGCTGATGGGCCACTTGCTTTATCTGCTGGGCAACGTCAACAAGCGCACCATGCACAAGTACGAGCAGGAATCGAAGAAGGCAGGAAAGGCCTCTTTTGCCTACGCTTGGGTCCTGGATGAAACCGGCGAGGAGAGGGACAGGTACGTCTTGAGGGTGAAGCTGCATACATAAATATGCACGGACAGGGGAATACTGTCATCCCTCTTCACGCTGAGGGCATGGGTCAGGTTTGGTAACAGATGGAGAGGACACTTGCGTAGCGCTGCTGCTTCGCAAAGTGCAGTCTCTTCCTGCTGTGTGCATTGGTTGATAACGAACAAATCTTAAGAGCCACACATTCGGTTCCATTACTGGTGTACTGGTGCTAGTGATGCTAACGCCGCATCATATTGCCCTGAATGTGATCTGGTAAAAAAAAAAAAAAATGGTTTGATCATAAGAAGGACCAAATCCTTCCTTCACTAGTAAATAAACAGCATTAGCACTGATGGGATGGATGAAAATATGTCATTTTCCCCCTCTGTGTTGTTGTTAGCAGAGTGAAACGGAAGCGAAATGCGCCAGAAACAGAAAGTGACTCGGGTGGGAATCATATTCACTTATCAGTAAATTCTGAAGTAAATGCGTAACACTTGCAGTGTCTGACTGAGAGCCTCGCCCACTGGAAGACGTTGCTGTAGAACTGAAATCGACCGAGCCTTTAATCTAGATTTCCTTATATGGCAATGGCAATGTCCACAATTAATGTACACATCGCCCCATTTATTTGTGTTTGCTCCAGAGGTGTGACAATGGATGTGGGCATGACCAAGTTTGAGACGGCCTCTAAGGTGGTGACCCTGATGGACGCGCCCGGACACAAAGACTTCATCCCCAACATGATCACAGGAGCTGCACAGGTACACCATGTGATCCAGTGTGCATCTTCTGTGTGTCCACAAGTACAGTAATGGTGCAGGACCAGCTCATACTGGTTTTAGTGTTACAAGAACTGAAAAACAGACTTGAGAGGAAGAGGATACAGATCAATAGATTAAAACATATAAATCAATTTTTAAAACTGCACGACCCTTGTGCATCTATATAATGCTGTTGCAATGTGCTTATCCCAACATTAATGAGAAAATTGTGAGGACAATGTGGATGACAATATAGACATATTTATGAAAAATATATTGAAATAAAAGTAATGCAAAAGTCAATCATTAGCCAAAAAGCAGTCTTGATTTGCAACATGGCAAATACACTGAGATGTTAAAGCTACCATAATGTGGTTTGCAAAATGAAAAAGTAATTCCTCTTACAGTACACAATGTTATTTTGTGCAGCTCTGAAGATACTTGATGTTGATTTTTGTGACTCCCCACATGTAGTTCAATAAGATTCTTCTCCGACACCTCTGAAAATATCAGTTAGCTACATGTAAGACTTAACCGTTTAAGATGTTTATGATAGATCTTCATAATGAAACTTAACATTTTTATAACTTTGCAAACCAACGCTTGAATAAAATGCGTCCTTTCCCTCCGTCGCGTACACCGGGCATGCCACACCTGTCAGCATGATTTGAAATAACTTGGTTTCGTGGTTTTGGGTGTTGGTGTCACAAGGTGTTTTTGTAGGCATGGGTGTGCTCGTCTGTCTCTCTTTTGAGGCATTATTGTAATTTCTCTTTTTACCATATGACTGTCCTCACGTTCAGCCTCATCACATAGTGACTAAGGGGGTTTCTGTTTTAAACAAATGGAGGTGTCAGTCAGTAACATACTCTGAGGCTCAATGTCTGTTTTCATCGATTAAAAAATCATTTATGTATGATTTGTTTGACAGCACCTACATGTTTTAAATTTATATTTGTAGAAAACAAAGTTGTTATGCATGATTGTGTTTTGCATCTTGTGTCAAAGAGGCTTTTAGCTTAAAATACTTTTAAAAAATAATTTGTTTTTTTTTTTAAGTTACATTATGTTCCTGTAATAACTTCTCTGTAATAGCTTCCTGTGCACGCGGTGTCTAATTTGATGGTTTGAAAAGACTGTAAATTCTTTCTGAGATTACAGATACTCATCTCTTAATGTACCATATGTGTTAAAACAGCAGAATTCAGCTGTTAGATTATGTATCATGTTGAGTTTGTGATGTTAAAGCTCCCATCTGCAGAAAAAGGATGCATGTGGTTCTTATCTCACCCCGCGGTTCTCTCTCCAGGCTGACGTGGCGGTGCTTGTGGTGGATGCTAGCCGGGGAGAGTTTGAGGCAGGCTTCGAGGCTGGTGGTCAGACCAGAGAGCATGCCCTGTTGGTGCGTTCGCTTGGCGTCACTCAACTGGCTGTGGCTGTCAACAAGATGGACCAGGTGAGACCCGCTATACATCATTGAAACACTAGAGCTATACAGCACGAGTGATCTCTTAACACGTGGTAATACAATGTATTTTTTTTTTTTACAAAAAATCTAGATTGTATTTTATGAAGCAATGAGACCTGAATGTTCACAAACACACTTTAGATAGAAAAAGGATAAAATATTTTATTTTAATTTTTTTAATTTATTTTTTTTTCTGTAAAAGGTGCTATATACTTAACATTTCAGTTTTTAGACTATAGTAAAAATGAACCATTTCAGACTTTCTGAAAGTTTAAGAAGAAAGCCATAAGCAAGTGTGTGTGTGCATGTGTGAGATTGTATTTTTGTTTCCTGCAATCACTGGCATGCTGCTGACACATTTCCATTTCAAAGTGGTGCTAAAGGGGAAACTTTCTTTCTGTGTATTTTTCCTTTCTCCTTTTGTGTGTGTGTGTGTACACACAGGTAAACTGGCAACAAGAGCGTTTCCAAGAAGTCACTTCCAAACTTGGCCATTTTCTCAAGCAGGCAGGATTCAAGGTGAGTTTGCTGTAGGCTCCTTCTCATAGTCACATCTTGGGATATTAAACTCTTCACTAGTATCAGTCTTTTAATTGACATTTATATACATTTGGCTAAGAAGAAATATTATTTTTAGATTTGATCGAGGTTTAATGTTTTTTAATGTTTTTCCAGGAGTCTGATGTTTTCTACATCCCCACCAGCGGCCTGTCAGGAGAGAACCTCGCCACCAGGAGTTCAGTGTCACAACTTACTGCTTGGTTCTCTGGTCCCAGCCTGCTGGAGCAGATTGGTAAAGCACACTGGCCAGGACTACAACTGGCACACTGATTCAATCAGCTCAAAGCGTTTTGACACAAAGGGGAAAAAAATACAAAATGTACAGGAACAAGCTACATTTCTGCACTTCATTTATCATGGGTCTCTATGGAAATACATAGCATTTCATAACATTTACATTTTAGGTTTTTTTTGTGCAAGGTGATTGCACTGCTTTAAGCGCCAATCTGTAATTGTTTTGACCAATGGTGAATATCTATGTTCTTTAACTTAAAAAATAAAAATCAATGAATGGAATGATATAATTTACTGTTAACAGGTTTATTCTCAAACAAGTTTATTTGCATGAAAAAGAAATGCAACAAAAAACTTTTCTCCCTGGTTTACAGTGATACTCCATCTAAAGTCTTCCAACTAAACAAAATCTATTGAGTGTCAGATACTCCACACAGGGGCTTAGGGAGTGTCTCAAACACTTTTTTAGTATCTTTACAGAGATTCATTCAGTTTATGTAGTGACAGGTTTGCACTGTGAAATTCTTAGTCATATTTTTATAGTTAAATCAACTGCTTTCCTTTTGTTCTTTTGCCCTAATTGAAGCTCAGAGCTGCACAGAAGCATATTTAGTTGTGCAGTAACTATAGTTGTAGATTACGCTCCTTGAGTGGTTTGAGACAATTGCACAAATGTTGCGCCAATTTCTTTCACCTGTGAATACTTGCCGCTATTGGAAACAATTTAACAGACTGAATTCAAGCTGTCTGTGGCCAAGAAGCTTTCCACAGCCACCTTTAAAGCCTGCAGGTGGGGGGACGTTTGATACTCAAAGCACAAATTTGCACAAGAGTGGAATAATACTTCAAAGTGACTCAGTACAGCACTAAGTGACTTGTGGGTGAATAAGAAGGAAATGATTGATGATTTATAGTTTTTCTGTTTGTTCATTGTGCAGTGATGAGAATGTGTGCTGATCATCCACTCCTAATGGCCAGTTTTGCAGACTATAGTGTTATTCATCCAGTACCAGAGAACATGATTCATGAGCACCGGTCACCAGACTTATAATTCATTTGAGTTTACTGCTCCTCATTGTCCCCCCCCCTTTTTTTTGTCTTCCTTTTCCCTCTTTTATAAAGATGCCTTCAAAGCCCCTCAGAGATCTGTGGACAAACCTTTCAGGCTGTGCGTCTCCGATGTCTTCAAAGGTAAAGTCACTGACAAGTGCTTCCAAACAGTGTGTGTGATTTCCTTCACAACCCTTCTCATTTCTCTTTTTCTAAATTCAAAAGATTGCTGATGTTGCATTTTCTCTTCCCAGACCAGGGTTCAGGCTTCTGTGTAACAGGGAAGATTGAGGCTGGTTACATTCAGACTGGAGAGAGAATACTTGCTATGCCTCCCAATGAAACATGCACTGTCAAAGGTAGGCGCTGGGCTGTGTCTCTGCTGCCAGCCTGGTGTGGTTTAAATTAAGTAAGGATACGTTTCTTGACATTAATAACTGAAGTCTTAACTTCAAGCACACCTGCACATGAGAGCGCCTGTTTGTGCTCCTCTGTTGAATGAGTGGTGATGAACACTGCCATCCTGTGGATATCTGTGTGCACTGCAGGTATAACTCTACATGACGAGCCTCTGGACTGGGCTGCAGCAGGAGACCACGTCAGCCTGACAGTCACCGGCATGGACATCATCAAGATCAAGTAAACAAAATGTTGCAGCTGTTTATTTAATACAAGCGTGGAGGTTTTGTTTTTTTCTCTCCACATTTTCACTGCTGATGCCTGTTGCTGTCTGTGACAATTGCTTCCCTCCAGCGTGGGCTGTGTGTTCTGTGATCCCAAGGAGCCTATTCGAGTCTGCACTCGATTCAGAGCCCGGATCCTCCTCTTCAATATCGAGATCCCCATCACACAGGGCTTCCCAGTGAGTGCTGGCAAACATGCTCTCACACACATACTCATACTGCCAACATTTCCTTATGTTAATCAAGACAAGAGTCAAGATTTTATTGTCATGTGTAAAACAATTACATGAAATAGTCACTGGCAATGAAAGTCACAGGCTCCTTAAAACAATGGTCAAAAATATTTAGAAAGAAAATTAAACAAGTAAAAATACAATAATTAAATAATTTAAAGTAATAAAATAAAATACAGACCTAAAATATATTTCATAGAATATAAATTGTAAAATGAAAATAAAACATATAACTAAGTAGATCATTTAAAATAGAGTACAGATAATACTGTTAGCAGTAGGTAACAGTAGGAAACTGTTGAGCGGTAATGTTCACACGTGTGCTGGATGAACAAGCTTATAACTCTGTTTCTGTTTCATTCTGTGTGCATGTCTGTTCATTGTGTGTGTGTGTGTGTGTGTGTGTGTGTGTGTGTGTGTGTGTGTGTGTGTGTGTGTGCTGTGGTGTAGGTATTGCTGCATTACCAAACAGTCAGTGAGCCGGCCACCATTAGAAAACTGATTAGCGTTCTGCACAAGAGCAGCGGTGAGGTCCTCAAGAAGAAACCAAAGTGAGTGTTGGGGGGAGGTTTTCTATTAGGTTTTGTATTATAAATTCAAAGTACTTATCAAGAGTTGGTTAGTGAGTGCAACACTGAAACTGTAGTTGGGGAAGTGAGGCATTATGGATATCTTCTTTTTCTGAAAAGCGTGACAAGAGTAGCAGTTTTTACAAATCACTATAGTTAAACAGAATAATCACCCTCATCAGTACCATGGAAGAGCTCACTTGTTCCCAAATAGCTCTTCATGTTCCTGTTTCTACTTTCTGTAAGATGATGTATGAAGGTAGTCCAAATGAAAAGATGCTTGAAAATCAAATTCTTGTTAGAACACTGAAATCCATTGTTACTTCCTCTGTGCGTGTGTGTGTCTTTCCCATTAAGGTGTTTGAGTAAAGGTATGAATGCGATTGTGGAGATCCAGACCCAGAGGCCAGTGTCATTAGAACTGTACAAGGACTACAAGGAACTGGGACGCTTCATGCTGCGATATGTCGGGTCCACCATTGCTGCAGGGGTCGTCACAGAGGTAAAGGGTGACTAAGTTTAGGACAACGTCAGAACATCTTTTAGATTGTGTGTTACTGTGTAAAATATTTGGTTGTTTTCAATCCCCTTTTGTTTTTTTCCCCTCTTTGTCTGAGGACACTTTATCACTTTCCTTTTTGACTTTTCCTCACCGCAGATCAAAGAATGAAGAGCATCTCCGTCGACACAGAGCCGGTCAGACGTAGCTCTTGAGACTGCACGCAGCCAGAGACAAAGTGCAGCTCCTCAAGAGACTCAGAGCGTCACAGTCATCCATCCATCTCTCTCTGTCCAGCGCTGTAGCTGACTGCTGACTGCTGCGATCAACACTAAACTGCACGGATACCAACCACGTAGCAAGATGCTGAGCAGCCTCCTCCTCCTCCACCCTACTTTACACTCTCCTCTCTCCTCTGTTAGTAAAACCTTGTAGCTCTCAACTTTTTCTTTGATCAAGCCAAATCAATAACCTAATCAGACTCTGAAGGACAATCCTACCACGCTGAGATTTCCACAGTGATGGTGGAGCAACCAGTGCAGATAATTTAACTGGAGCCTCGGTGTCAGGACGACATTTTCTTTCTGCTGCAAGTTAAGATGAGGATTTAGCAACATTTAAGACTCTCTTAATAAAACACGCTGACCTGAAATGACTCATTTCAAATTTAGGCAGAAATAAAAAACAGATCTTATGTCAGGCAGGGGGTTAAGGAAAAAAAAAAAACATTTTTAATACAAGTATGTTTGCATATCAAATCACATAGCTAAGGGGACAAGGCCCACTCTAACCAAGCTAGTTTGTGAACAAAAAAGGGAAGCTTACATTTTCACCTCCCTCTGGATAAAGAGACGTGATTCTCATACATGTTAACAAAAGATACTTGAAATGCTTTTACAGTAAAGCACCAGAATGCTTTTTGAAATCCTGATCTGTGTTTTATTCTCTACCGGAGACTCGGCTCAAGTGGAGGCGAAGGGTTGAAGGAGCCGCGTTTCTCCATGTGTTGAATCATATGGCGGGTGAAGGTGGCATGAAAGAAGATGGTGCGAAATGAACATGACATCAGTAATTTGTGGTTTTGAGTTCTGATATCAGTAGTTTGACGTGTTTATTACTGTCCAACTTATCGATAACTTTAAAAGCCTTTTGAGAGGTATTTTAGGATGCGACGAAATTCATATGTAAAAGAAGGTAGAAAGTGAAAATGGAGAGATGATTGTTTCCTGTAAGGTTTGACAGTGACACAGCTGGGGTTGTTCCCGCTGGAGTGGAAAGCACCATAAACACACATCTCACTGATGCACTCACTGAGCGTGTAAGGGATTTTGCAGAATCATACAGTCTGCAGGCAAAAATGCTCACAACGCTTAACGTAAACTTTTTTGTTTCCTTTTCTGCCTGTGGACTGATGTGATGTGTGATGTGATGTATGTGGTTTAGGTTGTTCAACATCTCCAGTTTTACGAACTCTTTTGTAATTGGTCGTGACGGCGGAAAGGCAAACACATAAGGATGATTTTTCAGTTGAAGTGAAGGGAGAAAGACGGATAAAAAAAAGAGGGGATCATAATTTAGTTAACAAAGACTGGTCAATAGAAAGAGACAAACACCTTCTGTCTTTATTTCTTCAATGCAGCTCAAAGGCATCACCACCCTGATCACGAATAAAGCTCCTATTTATCTCATCATCTTTTTTTTCTTATTCCTGAAAGAGCTGCAGCCCATTAGAGATCATTTCCTGTTTTACATTAGAAGTAGTAGTAGTCTGCAAACGCTTGTAAATCAAAAAAGCTCAAAATCTCTAAGAGAAACTAAAAAGTATGAGCTTTGTTGAAGAACTATGTTGATTTTTATGATTACTTTAAGGGACAAAAAGATCAAAAAGCCTTACACCCACCAAAAGGTACATGTGACATCCTTCAAATTTTACATTAAAAGAACAAAATGGAGGTAAACATGGGCAAATAGTGGTTAAAAAGCAAGAATTACAATCAGATACAGATTTTGCATTTGTGAGGGTTTCCGGGGTGGGTTCTTAGATAACTTTTTGGTGGCTACGAAAATGAATGACAGAGGTGTTATCAGGTTACTTTTCCAATTAACTGAGCAGCGTCTGAGGTTTCTGTGTGCTCACACAGGGGAGTAATTGTGCATGAAAATTGGTGAATGGATAATTATTCAGAAAATGCACAGAAAAATAGAAATATCTAACATTGTAACCCTGCAACACTCTATCCGGTCCTTTTTGGAGTTGCATTTAGGTGATTCTGTTATCTCTGTTATCTCTGATAAAGCTGAGACATACTTCTAATTGATTTTCATGGAAAATAATATGACTCACTTATATACTGATATAGTTTCTGCCTGAATTGTCAAAATGTCAGGCACAAATGCTGCAGGGCCAAAGGTCTCAGTAACCATGACGACTTGTTCCAGACCCCAGAAACAGAGAACAACAGTGGGGTCAAGTAAACACAGACTGATGGACACTGACATATTTATTGAGTCTGCCTGGTACTGATGATGTCCATGTCAGCGATTGTGAGACGGTGAGTGTTTCTCTTCTTTAAACCAGTCAAGAGCCTCATGAAGAGGAAGTTCCACCGCAGTGTGTACCTCCCCCAGTTGCCACAGGATGGCAGTGTTCAGTAACATGCAACGTGTTCTGTCAGCTGCACAAACATGCACACATGCATTCATGCATTCAAGCAACATAGTGGAGACACGTTACTGACAATACAGGCAGGTCAGTATGTAAGGAATTAGTGTACGTGTGCAGGTTTCATCAGGCCAGCAAAGTAACCTGCAACAGTGCACAAAATCATACAGTCAAATGTGTGTCTGTCACCTTGGAACACATGAAATACAAAGTCTGAAGTCCAATGCATCTAGAGGAGTCCAAGCGAGGATGATAATGAGAACTGCTGTCAATGCTGCAAGTGTGGTGGCCCACAGCGTGACGGTGAATCACTTTCTCTGTAAATGGATGAGTAATGCTCTGGCTTAATCAGAAGCTTCTTAATCAGTACTTTGTAAAACTGATAGTCACATGGTTGTCACAGTTGTGCACACAAACCTAAAACCAACCAAAGATACCATAATCTGTTTAATAAGTCTCTTGAACAACAGTATCTACTTTACATGAAAGTAAAGTAGATACGTAAGCATGAAGAGGCTTTATCTTTAACACTTAAAGAAGTCTCAGACCTGTGAGATCAGACCTTGGTCAGTCACTGAACACATGCATGCTCTTCTTTCTCTGCAACCAAACTGTTTCAACTCAAGGTCCATTTAGTAACTGTTGAGAAGCTTTTCAAGTCTAGCTTTCAATCATATTGCAAAATCCTCATTAGCAAATGGAGTTTGTCCAGTTTTCATGAAAATACAAATGTTCAAATTTCATTTTTTTCTCCAAATTTCAAGAATGAGCTCAGAAGCTTAATTTTTATGTCAGCATAATGGAGTCCAGATATTTTTTACCTCAATGAAAAAAGAATTCCCATCAAAAATGACTGAAAATACTTTTGAAATGCAAAAAAAAAAAGTCTACTTTATATTTACCTATTATGAGTCAAAGTTGTCATACCTGTATAAATTCCTAATGTTTGTCTTTTGATTCTGGACAGATGGTTACCTGCATAATAGTGAGAATAGAACTGACAGATCTTTTTAATGAGCGCTTTCATCATCAGCCGGTGTTGTAAGCCTGGGACAATAATTAGCTACAGAGAAATGTGACCTTAGAGTGGGCGGGTCAGTGCAAAATCAGACTGAAGTATCTGCTCTTTGCATTTGGATATCTGTTGATAGAGACGCTGCCTGCAGCAGTCTGCCCTTCTTTTTCTCAGCCTGGTGTATTAGTCTAGTAGCAGCAATGTCAAAGACTCTGGTTCTGGAGAACTACATCGGGGGGAAGTTTGTCACTTGTCAGAGTCATGTTGACTCCTACGACCCGTCCACCGGAGAGGTGTACTGCAAAGTGCCTGACAGTGGTGCAGAGGAGGTGGGACATCCTCAGACATTCAGTGTTACTTTAATTTTTTTTAATCACACTGCAGTATGCATGTGGTACTTTCTCTGCAGAGGCCGGGTTGCTTTTCCTTTACCTGCAATAACACATTTCTTGGTTTTAATGTTGAGGTTTTGTTGAGGTTTTCAAAGAAACGTTTTCTCTGTGCTCACCTTTGAATTAGCACACAAGTGAAAGAGAATTTGTGGGGTTGAATGAGGTCTCTTAGTTACTGTGCTCTTCCTTATTGTCAGAGCATTTAGCCTGAGCCCCATTTGAAATTTAATCTCATGTGACTTATCTGTGTTCCTGTGTTTTGTATCTGTCTTTCTGAGTTAATAATTATCATCTTGTATTTCTGTTCACCTCTGTCCAATAACTATTTTTAATTTTTTTAATTTTTATGAGCTTTACAAAGGTAGACTTTACCGCAGGAATGTTTTATTATAAGGTCTGCTGCTGTATTAAAACCAGATTTTATTTGCATTTGTACTCGCCGATGGCCCAGGAGATGAACAGGAAAGTACATTTTCATCTGTCATGTATGCATGTGAAACAGTTTCAGAGAGCTTATAGTCAGAGGGAAGCACCTTTGCCCTTTACTTAGTCAACAGTCAAGTAATCATTAAACACAAGTGTCTGGACAGTGTCTGGACAGTGAATTTAAATATACTCAACTGTGGTGAGGTTGTTATTTAAGCCTAATAATTCTCATTGTCCTGGTAGTATTTAGTGATATTAAAGTTTTTAGCTATCAACATGTACACACGGACTCTCCCCAGTATATGCAACGTGCTTCTGCACCTCTGTGCACAGGGTGTGGCCTTAATGTGGACATGAAAGAACACAGCCAAATAAGCAAAAAGTGATTTTTAGCTCTTATTGTTTAATTTGAAAGATTTTAACAGGCTGGGAGAGGTGAGGGGATCCAGTGTTTTATAAGAAAAATAGAGAAAAATGATAAATTAACATCATTTTATGTAAATGAAACATCAATTTTCTCTCATCTCCCTTTACTCATCTTCTGACCCCTCACATTTGTCTTGGGAACTACCAATGCAGTGTAAGCATCACCTGCAAGGTACAGAACAAAGTGCTCATCTCTCAGTGCTCTTTACTGCATGCAGGTGGAGGCAGCGGTGGCAGCAGCTAAGGAGGCCTTCCCTGACTGGTCAGCCCGCAGCCCACAGCAGCGAGCGCAGGTCCTTAACAAGCTGGCTGACCTGCTGGAAGCTCATCTTGAGGAATTCGCCCAAGCTGAGTCCAGAGACCAAGGTGACTTCTATTGTTTTAAGACATCAAGCCAGAGGTCAGTTAGATTGTCAGTCAGGTAGTCAGCAGCACTCGGTCCTGCCTGTTTTCAACACTGCTGAATGCTCAAATCCTTGAATTTAAAATAATTTTGAATCAGCACTTTGAATCACATTTTTGTTGATGAATCAATTAATCTTTACTTACACACAGTACAAATAGACATTTTTGGCCTTTTGGTGACACAAGATGAAAGATCAAGAGGTCATTAAAAACTTAAACTTTACACAAAGTGAGGACATTTTGACCTGATAATAGTGCTATAGAGGAAAGTTAGACAGAATTATAGAAAGTATTTTCATCAGTATTTCTGCACACATTTGGTGTTTTGGTAGATGTAAAAAACAAACACACAGTTTGATGCATTAGTGAAATGTCTTTAGAGCTGCATCATTGTCTGCTGTCACACGTCCACATCTTTGGTGTAACATTACAGGTAAAACGATTACATTGGCAAGGACTCTGGACATTCCTCGATCTGCGTACAACTTCCGCTTCTTTGCGTCATCGGTGCTCCACCACACCACCGACTGCAGCCAGATGGACCACATGGGCTGCCTGAACTACACTGTCCGCTGCCCCGTGGGAGTGGGTGAGGCCCCAGCGTGTTTAAAACCTGTAAGTATTTATATTTTTGAGCTTTATGGTTTTTTAAATGGTGTTGTTGTTGTTTTTGCAGCTGGTCTGATCAGCCCCTGGAACCTCCCCCTGTACCTGCTGACCTGGAAGATCGCACCTGCAATCGCTGCAGGCAACACCGTGGTGGCAAAGCCCAGCGAGATGACCTCTGTCACCGCCTGGATGATGTGCAAGTTGATGCAGGAGGCTGGTAGGACAACAGCAGACACGATTCTTCACTTTACAGAACAATTTATTTCTATACTACTACTTTTTTTAAAGATTAATAAGAAGAAGTGAGTGTTGGATGTATAAACCTGTTCATCTCTGCAGGTGTCCCTCCAGGAGTAGTCAACATTGTGTTTGGCACTGGCCCAAAGGCAGGCGACGCCCTCGTCGGCCACCCTGACGTCCCTTTGATCTCCTTCACTGGCTCAACAGCAACTGCTAAGCACATCACAATGCGGAGCGCCCCCTACTGTAAGAAGCTCTCGCTGGAGCTGGGAGGTAAAAACCCTGCCCTCGTTTTCGCCGATGCAGACCTGGACCAGTGCATCGAGACCACCGTCCGCTCCAGCTTCTCCAATCAGGTAAGAAAAGAGTGTTAGTTAAAGTCTATGTAGGACTTTAAAGTTAGTCTTCTAATTACTTTTATTAGTACTGTCATTATTTGTTTTGATGGCTGTTATATAGGTTGGCAGATCTCCAGGGGCCCCAGAAGCTCCAGCCTTAATGTAGCTAGATGCAGCTGGAGTTGAAAGCTAGTAAATGGACCTTGAATTAAGATTTCTTTTGTCAAAACACATATCCACTAAAATGTTAAAGGAAAAGTTCAATAGATCATAGAGGGTGTAATCATAGTGAAATATATGACAGTTCTTCAATAGCGCAATAAAGTGTAAAATAATTTGACATTATGGGAAACACTCATTCTCTTTCTTGTTAGATGCGCAGATAGATACCACTCTTACATCTGTACAGTTTATATGAACCGACCGTGAGCAGCCTTTCAGATTAGCTCAAGACTGGAAACAGGAGCCAGTAACTTCCTGGAGGCTCTGCTGGTTGCCTGGTCTGCCAGAAAACAGTATCTGTCTTCTCATCATAACTGTCACGAAGAGAGCCCATAAGCAAATGTCAAACTTTTCCTCTGAGGGTCGTCTTTATTTCCTCATCTCTGCGCTTTGTCCTGAGTCAGAGAGTTCATGTGTCAAAAGCAAACTTTTCAACAGCTTAATTTTAGATTTGTGCTTATATGGTGTATATTTCTAAATAAATGTGTTTCAACACATAGGAAACTTGGAGCAGGTATTATTATAGCATAGACAAACAGAACTGATTGCAAAAAGTTAATCTGAGCATGGTCTTTATCCATCTTTTAATCTTTAAACCACTTGTAAACTTGTTTTATAAAGTGCTTCACAAGTGAATTATTGATTATTTTTATTATTGTTTTGTTAATGATATGAATTATCTGTATGAGGAGCTGTTGCCTCTGGATGTGATGAGGGTGCAGTGACATGATTTGTCCACATGGGGGAGATCACAGCCTGTATTTTGTCACGAGGGCAGCTGCATGAAAACAATGTCCTGATCAATCAGTGCTTCCATCAAACTCCTCTGTGTTTCCCCTTCCTTGCTTCTCTCAGGGAGAAATCTGCTTATGCACCAGTAGGATTTATGTAGAGAGGAGTATTTACTCTGAGTTCCTGGAAAGGTTTGTGGCAGCTGCTAAGAAGTGGAAGACAGGGGTGCCCTCTGACCCCAGCAACAACAACGGAGCGCTCATCAGCAAAGAGCACCTGGAAAAGGTGATGAAAGTGTTGACATCTATGAAAAACCAATTTTCCATAACAAAAAAAGACCTGGTGTGCTCAGTATTCATATACTTTAAGGTGAGATCCCTCTTCATCTCGATCCCCAGGTTCGAAGTTTCATAGCACTTGCCAGATCTGAGGGTGGCATCGTCCACTGTGGCGAGGGGGTCGATCATCTGGACCTCCCTGAGCGCAACGCCAAGGGCTACTTTTTGCCGGCCACCGTCATCTCAGGCCTGTCTGACAGCTCCCGTGTTATGCAGGAGGAAATCTTCGGGCCTGTTTCCTGCATCAGCCCTTTTGACACAGAGGATGAGGCCGTTTCCAGGGGTAACGGCGTACGTTATGGTCTGGCAGCCACTATCTGGTCCCGGGACGTGGGGAAGGTTCACCGGGTGGCCAGGCGGTTGCAGACAGGTCTGGTGTGGACCAACTGCTGGCTGGTGAGAGATCTGAACCTGCCGTTTGGGGGGATGAAGAACTCCGGTGTGGGGAGGGAGGGAGGGAAAGACTCCTACCACTTCTTCACTGAGGTGAAGGCCATCACGATCAAACACTAAGAAGGAAGGCAGCATCTTGATTAGAGGGACATTTTGGGAAAATTCTGTAGTTAATCTTAACATTCATCAACACTTGCAAGCATCTTTTAGTAACAAATTTCTCCTCCTGACCTCTTGGATTACTGGAGCCTGTTATGAAGTCACTTTCATTCACAAGTATGAAAGTCAGTGAGCATCACAATGGAACAATACAGTTGAATAACCTAGCAGGGATCCAATGGAAACGTCCAGAGAAGCAGAAATCTATCATAATAAAAACAGTATTATTCGTACCATTTTTCATTAATTCCTTGCTAAATATTTTGTACCACCATCCTCTGATGTTGAGCAGTCGTAATGCATTGAATCGTGTGTGTTTGGGCTTAAAAATGCACAGACCAGGTTAACCCAGATAAGGCAAAAGCTTATTTATTGCCCATTTCAAGAAAAAGAGGCACAATTTGTGAAGTTAGAAGCAGCAACTTAATCCAACATCCTCTAAAAGTTTACTCTGCGGGTGCGTGTCCTGCATGACAGTTCAGGAAGTAATGTAATAATTCTGAGAGGAACACATACAAACACTGATAATACTAATAGAAAAGTGAAAAAGAGTTGGTACGGTGTGTGCCTCAGGCTACCTGAACCCAAAAACCAAATCAGTTCTTCAGAATAAAACTTTATGGCTTTAACGGTATTTCTTCTAACACATCTTCTGTCCCAAATTAAAACATATAAATGCCACATGTAATATGTGTGTTTTGGAAAGTATATAGTATCTATGAAAGATAGATAGATAGATGTCGGATGCTTGGTCTAGTACATAAAAACAGGTCTACAGACCTATTACCGTTCACTTTTAAAAAGAAGAAGTTGAAGTTTTACATTTTTATCAGCACACTTTGTACTTTTCAAGTGTTGTGGTGTTGTCCTTTATGGCTTCACTCTTGGTCAAAGTCTGTTCAGTCGTAGGATTCTTTACGTCATTGCAAACCTAATGTACTCAGTAGTGACTGTTTTACACCGAGTTGTTTTTATGTCTGACCTGCTGACGTAAAGAAAGGTGAAAAAAGTCCAAACAGTAGTTGGACAACATGTTTGGAGAGAAACAGGAATGTCAGTAAGCTGAGTGAACCGAATGACTGTCTGACCACAGAAACATTTAGCATATGTCATGAAAAATCCTTGGTGATAGAAGGAAGAGGGAGGTATTGATAACTGTTGCAAGAACGCACTTGTGAAATGTGTGGAAACTACATTCCCCTTTTTTACCAGTGTAAAATATCACAACACATGCATTAAAAAATCTACTCCAAATGCAAAAAAACCCTTTTGTCTGCACAAGAAACATGTTAAATTGGTCTTCTGATATCTGATATTTCCAAAAAACATATGTCACACATGAAATTTGCTTCCCATATGGTAACCACATATGCTTTTTTATGAAGTTATATTTATACAGCACGGCCAGATAGCTCGACTAGATGAGCGCACGCCTATGGATGTAGAGATGTAGAGATGTAGATCCTCTTTGCTGCATATCACCCTCATCCCTTCTCACAGCGACTGACTGGCGACCAGTCCAGGGGTGTGCCCCGCCTTTTGCCCAACTGACAGCTGGGATAGGCTCCAGCACCCCGCGACCCTGTAAGACAGAAAATGGATGGATGGATCGATGGATTCATACAGCAGTTCTTTCATTTCCAAAAAATGAGCTAGCAGCACTGTGAGGCCATAATTCGGCACAGAAGAACTGTGAGATAAATGCTAACCTGCTCACACTGACATAAAAACAAAGTACCGGACAAATTCAAAGTTTGAAAAGTCAGAAAAAAAGTCGGGGAACCAATAAAGCTATTACAGTTCATCCAGAGTGTTTGCACCTAATTTCATGGCAGGCCATACAGTCGTTGAGATATTTCAGTCCTGGACCGACTGATGTCGCCATCTGTAGCATGTTAAAAAAACAGATATCTGAAAACGTGTTTCATGAATTTTGTTATACATGTGAAATGACTCAAAATCAAATGTGCCTACATGTGAATGTGCAGGCAAAATTTATGTCCATGAAATTAAAGTCATCATGTATTACATCCCATAGAGAAATGTAATATTTGTACATGAATTGTATATCCATATATGAAATATGTCTGCATGTGAAATAAAAACAAACATGGGAATTGGAACAATTTCATATATGACCACCCCATACAAATATATGTATGTTATGTATAATGTATGTTTATACAAATACATCATATAGATATTTTAATATATGTACATATACACATTTTAGTTTAGGTCTTTTATATATGTTACAAACATTTATATTCAGAGGATGTATGTATGAGACAATAATATATCACCTTATAGGTAATATATATAGCAACATCACTTGTGATATGGGGGCATATGTGTCATATTATTACGCATATCACGTTTCTATAAGGAATATCAGGTGCACATGAAAGCCACATGTGTCTATAATCTTGTGACTTCATCACATGTGAGCACATGCTACACTGAAATAATCTTTTAAGTTGACGCTCAAGATCTGTCAGCCACAAACAACCTCAGTTTCATCTTCCCCTGCTCACGTTTTTTTCTTACATTTTTCAGCACTCTACTCCCAAACATGTCTCCTCTCCTTGTTAAACATCTGATCATGACTTAATGCAGTGTGAGATGAGACTGACGTGGGCCGTGCATCACGCATGCAGATGAGCATGTGTTCTCCACCTCAGCCCTTGTGCCAGTTTAGGAAAAGAGGGTACACGGGGGACGCACCCTTTCCGCCATGCGAGTGTTTAAAATCATGTTGCCTTGCTGAGGTGTATGTGACATTTACCCCAGAGCCTGTGTGTGTGTGTGTGCGTGTGTCCCACCCTCTGTGTTTTGGCTAGGGAATGAGTATTGTGCTATGTCACGCTGCATGATTACACACACACACACACACACACAAGCATGCACACTCCTATGGCTTCCTAGAACATAGCGTGTGATGAAATGGATACCACCCAAAAGTCAGGTTAGGAGGTCTGAAGCAACGTGTTTTGTTGCACCAGCACACACACGCCCACCAAGGCACAATCTCACAGACAGAATGGGGGCAGAGTAAGTCAGCAATTATTTCATTTTCCTCCGTTTCCGGCCTTTTTCTTGATTTATCTTTCATCTCCCCCTCTTGTGGATGTTTCATTGAGAAGGAAAAGGCCTATTGAAGCGGGTCTCGCCCCGCTGTATACGTGACTTTGAGGACACTGCCACTGCCTTCAGCCAAGCCAAGCATTTAACTTTCACCTCACTTATCGGGCACAGGGAGAAATGAAAATAGAGCATCCTTCCATTTTATATCCATGAGGAAACTGGAAAGTCTAGCCATTCAGAATATATAATATATAAAGGATCTGTTTTCATGCAAGCTGCAGGGATGTGATAGGCCTCCTGCAGTGGGCCTTCTCATTGATATGTGTGTGGAGAGAACGGCAACAGCCAACAGCCATTTTCTTTCTTCTCTCGGCAAAAAAACCCAGCGCAATAAGTCTGCGAATGTTATCTTTTTATGTGTTTTAATTATAAATGTGCATACATTTTCTGTTTGGAAAGGGTTATGTCTGAATGTGTGTGTGTTGGAGCAAGACACAGATAGGGAAATTAAGATAACGAAAGAAAAAGCAACAGGCAGAGAAGCGCTGAGGGAAATCCAATCCTGATTTGACCTGCTATCATTATGTTTCCTTGTGTCCCAGTTTCTTCAGATTGAAAGCTTTGTTTACATGTGCGGTTTAAACTAACACGACCTTGTCCAGTATGACATTTGATATCGGATTTTAAATCACAGACTGTGGGCTGGTAATTGAAAAGAAATGTCTTTTCTTGCTCTCACGAGAAGCAAAGTAGAATATGGAACAGTAAAAGACAAAACCAGCAATCAGCGGTTTCCAGTCTTCCCCCGTCTTTCCTTTATCCTGGCTGTAGCACTTTCCTTTTTGTGGCTTTGATTTCTTTCCTTTTTTTTTTGCTCCTTTTCTCTCTCTCTCTCTCTCTCTCTCTGTGAATGTCATGTGTCACACACAGTAAGCCTGCTCTTTCTCACAACCGGCCTCTTCTCCCCTTACCACGCTCTCGTTTCTCAAGGCCCTCCGTCACATTTGGGCTCAGGGAATTTTCCACAGCGGGCGGCCGGGGGTTTTGTGGCAGATAAGCCCAGAGATGAGGCAGAGTCCTGAGAAAATGCTGCGGTTCAGGCAGGTTAAGCAAACTCAGCCAAGTTTACCCCGAGTGTATGTGTGGAGAGAGAGAAGGGAAGTTACTTGGCTACAGGAGGCCAAATGTTTGCAGCTGCATGTCAGTCTCTGTTACTGTGCAGTATCTTTACTTGTCTGACAAGGCAAAATGACAGCTAGAGCCAACTAAATTAATACCCGATATAACTATTTGTTCATGTATTTAATGCACAGACTTTTCCTATACTAAGATTAAGAAATAAATGTGTTTTGCATTTCATTTGATTGCATTGGTTGGTTTTAACTGGTTGTTCAGGAGAGGCTTGCATCTTCAAAGGTGGAAATGTTGGATTTAAATGTTGGTTCAGCGATGGGTAAACACTTTTTTCTGGAGAGACAGTAGACATATGTGGGGTTAAGAAAATTTTTTAGAAGGTGTTATATAGGTGTTATATATGTGGCTGTATGGAGAACTAAATCGTTTTATTGCCTTGACAGACAAAGATACTGACTTGTTTGGCCATCAGCCATCAGCAGCTGAAACTCCGCCTGTATCTGTCCTCATTTCCAGTAATTACCTGTCTCACACAGTCTCAAATACCTGTCCACTTTGCATACTTATTTTGTCTTGCTGTGACTGAATTTCCTTTGTTGAGGATGTTTTGTCATGCTAATATCAGATTTACCTGGCTAATATTATACTGAAAAACATCAGCACACCGTAGTTACCCAAATGCAGCGGCCCAGATCTATTCTTCTTGACAAATTGAGTGAAAGATGTGTTTATCCTGATTATACAACAATTACGACATCATCCCTCACAGCATCTGGACTGTGTAACGATATCACCGATAATGCAATAAAGAGCCAGAGTCCCATTTTACCTCATCCGCAATGTACTTACCTATATTGTGTAAAAACATGATGAGGATTTCTCCACTGAAACGGAGACATGATATTAGGTTATGTGCTTGTTGGCTGTACCTTGCAAGTAATGAAATTAGACTGCGTTGTTATTTTTAGCACAGGTACTACCAGGATTAGTTGTCAGCTTTCAATAAGTACCTTGGCAGGTTTGACAGTGCGTGAATGCCAAAGACTCATGGGAAGCCAGTCGAACGGAGGCTCCCGGAAAGTAGGGCAGGACTTTGGCTCTTTGCACTTCCACTGTACCAAACAATTAAAGTGAGGCGGCCCTCTTCCTGTTGTGGTTGATGCTCCTCAGTCCTGTGTGTGCCCATCAAAAAATGGTGCCAGTGTGGACAGGCAGAGTAAAGAGCAAAGGGGTGATGGTTTTGTTTGGCTTAAGATAGAGCACAGTGCAAACATGTGTCAGGAAGCTCCGGGTCATGTTATTATGACAACACTGTGGAAAGTTCTGGTTGCAGGTCTGGTATCGCATTTGTAAGTCTGCCAATCCCTCCTTGCACTCTGGATGGCAAAGCAACACTGGGATAAGGTCATGTTTTATTAGAGTAAAGATGAGGAGTGAAACAAGAGGAAGCTGTGGGATTGCAACTGAAAAACCACAGGACAATTTAGTGGAAGAATTATGGCATATTTTGCCTTCAGGAAAAATCGAAATAAGCAGAACATTACTGATGCAGACAGTTGCGAAGATGAAAATGTGTTGCCTGTTGTCTAAATATGACTGCAGAATGCAAGCACACTTTTAGGCTGCACAATTCAGCTCCTCAGGCAGTAATGATTCATGCTTGAATAAATAGTTCCTCTGTCTTGAAGTGGTTTCCCGCTCATTATCTTTCGAGTATTTTGCCACTGGGAATTCTCCACACCCATTTAGGAAGAGCTAGTTAGTATCTCACTCTCCCAATACCACAATACAGGAACAGGCACAGGAAGCTCTGAGGAGATTAAACTGAGCTGTGATGTAGCTGGGGTCCCAGTCCTGGTTGGTTAAGAAGAAACATTTCTCAGCACTCAAAGACATTCGTGTCCTTGTGATTGTCGTCGTCTTCGAATACACCGCTGATGAGGGATGACCTTGTGGTCCTTTCACGCTGAGCCTGTCTGTTTGCCGTTGCAGAGGCCGTCACCATAGTGAAGCTGTAAGACAAGTTTGCACAGCATCGTGTAACTAACGCAGACATGAGAGGACACAAAAAGCTCGGGTCAACCACAGCAGAGCAAACAATGTGCAGAAACCAGGACAGCATGGAAATATTAGCAGTTTAAACCAGGGCGTTTATTGATATGAAGCTCAGTCTGAAACACTAAAAGAGCCCAAGAAAAGGGACACAAAATAGTTTGTGGGATACAAGAACGATGTTGAAAATACTGCACTGACTAATGGTAATAATAAAAGTCTATTGCAGTGGGACTGAATATATTTAACAACCTGGTTACTGCAGAAAAGTGACATACTAGAGATTCTGGGTTGATACAAATGGAGAGTCGTGCATTTTGTATGTGCCTGACATTTTGAAGATAACAAACCCGAGGCCTCTGTCAGTACTGTTCAGGTGCTCTCCATCTGAAGGACAGTGGCATGAAGTGGGCAGCCGGGTCAGAGGTTGCCCTCGTTGTAGGCCAATGTGCTTGGTGCCGCCTCACTCTTTGGTTACGTAACAGCTCTCATCTGACACTGGGGGGGACAAACCACCCCACATGCTGTCACTTATATGTAGGCCATCATGCAGGTAATCACTCATCTGGAGTGGAACTACGTGAGTGTGTGTGCTCAGTGTGGGACGATCTGCCCTAAATTAATCATATTCAGCATTTGACATTTTGATGAATGTGTTTTTACATAATCCCATGTCGAGTGCACAACATTACATGTTGTAAGTAACCTGTTCTACACTTTTGGTGTTTTCAGAACTGTGCATGAATGGTTGAGGCACAGGGTGGTGTTCTTTGTTAGTTCAAATATCTGGAGGCCAAATCTGAAAGAATATTACTCAGACTCTCTTTCATTCTCTCTATCCTCAGTGTCTCTTTTCTTTGCATTTCAAATCTAAGTGCATCCTGCGAAAGGCCGGGGCACTGGGTGACTGCCTGGCCCAGATTTATTGAGCCTTAATTAAAGAGTTTGGATGGAAGCAGACAAATTGACCTTTTAGGTGAGTATATTTGGTTCAGAGGTCTTTTCACTGAGAGGCACTTAATCTTCAGAGACGAACAGATGCAAGGCCCAAGAGCTGCTGGTTAATAAAGATAATGAGATTTAAAAAAAAGGACTTTAAGAAAATTTCTTTCACGCTGATTTGTAGGTGTTTTGAGATCCAGATTTTGTTTAGATCTTCGAACAAAGTAAGTGTGTTTGCAAACAAGTGTGTAGTCCTGTAATCGCATGACTGCTTTTGACAGCGTCTTCTCTTTTGTTGTAATACCCCCACTGGACGAATGTAGATTAGGCACTAAGATTAAATCTCATGGTATAGTTTTTGGTAATTTTGAGTACGTAGATAACAGATCTGTGCTGATTGCACCAGCTCTTTGTAAATTTAACTCTTACAGTATAATTTAAAGGTATAATCTTGAAGTTTTTCCATATTGTTGTCTTTCATGGCACCTATGGCAATAATTGGTGATTGCAGTTGTGTTTTAAGACCTCACTTCAGTTTCAGCTTTAGGTTTCATTGTCTGTAGTCATCAGTGTTTTTTATGTTTGTTTGGCAATACTAACTGTGCACTTATGGGAAAAAACTGATCAGTTAAAGAGTGAGTCTTTTGCATTAAAGGCCTAACTGTGCACTTCTTTTGAATTTTCCAGGAAACATCAACATCTGCGTTGTGATGAAAATATATTGCAAATGCTGCAGGCTTTCATCAGTGGGCCACAGGCTCAATCACCATTGTGTTTCCTAATATGACGATAGATAGTAACTTAATATTTAAAAAAACGAAAAACTAAGAGATTATATCTTCAAGTGGAGATTTACATGCCACTGAATTAAAATGGATTGAACCACAAAAACCTGTGTAGTTACAGTAACCAACCAACAAAGCTAATGTTAGCTTTCTATACCGAATATGACTTTTTAGTGTTTTTAAGCAAATGTTTTACACGTCACAAATATCTTTAATGGTAAGGAAATTCATTATGTTTTAATGATGCAGTCCAAATGATCTAATCCCTAGTTTGATTCTAACTAGTAAGGACTTGGGAAAGATTTATGAATATCTGGCATGACCAAATACTGTCCATTCTCATCCAAGCCAACATTTGTCATCTCACACAGGACACTACACATGGAAATTTCTTGACCAGAAAAGACATTTAGCCTCACACAGTCTCAAGCTGGGCCTTCTCCGCTGCATACCGATGAATACATGAATTTAAATCCCCTACAATAGATTCTTTAAAAATATACCCCATGGCATTAGTGTCTCACTGGAAAAAAAGGCTCACAAAGCTTGATTTCATTTTCCATGCAGAGGGGGAAGGTTGACACCAAATCCTTCCCTGAATGGAGAAATAACGAAGCCAACATGTCACGGTGGAACAGTGTGTCGGGCCTGTCGCCTCCAGCATGGCTGCCTCACAAAGGCCATCAGAGCTCCGCTGAGACTGCACAGAGCCGAGGCCTGTCTGTCAGTGCGTGGGTGGATATGTGTGTGCATAAGGCGGGGAGAGAGGGGAGAAAAAGAAAGACAGAGAGGAGGGAGAGTCGCCCACTTAATGCTGACTGGTCAGTTCCAGGCTGTAGGACCAGATGGCCCAGTTTGGCCTCTGATTCCTCAGGCCACTGTCCAGGTAAGCATCCGTGTGCACACTTATGCACACACACATATACACGACAATACTCACACATTGGAATAAACAGACCTCTAACTCCGAGGTAGTGTTTTAGTTTTCAGTTCCTGCCTGAAAAACTTTCTCTCAGTCACGTTTCAGTTTATAGCCCGAGCCTCTTCTCTGAGTCCTCCCACCTAAACAGAGTGTGGAGAACGAAAAAAATGACAGAAGAAGGCACTTTGAAGAGAAATGGGTTAGGAGCCATATACAGTATGTGCGAACAGAGTGAAGAAACACATAGGGAGCTAAATTTAGATGTGCATTGTAACTGACACAAGGAGAAAGATGTGAAATGTACTCTAATCCCCTTATTTCACATTTAAAAGCAGTTTTATAAACACTTAAAAGATATATTGTTTATTACATACTAACACACGTTGTAAGTAGATAACCCTAAACCTAACCGTAAAGGGTTGTTGATGCATTTTGTCCACCATTATAACTTTACTTAAGCAAATTCATAACTGGTGTATGAACAGATGATGAATGTAACATAGCTACAATCATATTGATTGTTAAAACTACATCTATTAACATTTAATACACCTGTACAAATGATTAACAGTTGATTTTAAGAAAGCGTGGGCATAAAACCCATGAAGACTTGGCTCATTCCTAAGTAGTTAAACGAAAAAAACAGATGTCCATATACTAGATTTTTTCCACACTTTCACCTGTATGTCATGGCCTAGAGATTTCTATTTGTCTTGGATCTTATGTATTAAAAAAGAACATGTAATCTATAAACAAGATACATATTTACATATTTTTATAAACATATTTAATATTTCATATTGATTATTGCTACTATATGGTCATTCATTCATTATTTGTTTATAAATCAGTTACATATGGGTCACAGAAGGAGTTAACAACAAATACACTGATAAGCATTTAAAAATAACCTTTTGTCTACATGATAGTGTGCAATTTAAACCATTTATTGATCGTTTATATGCTGATTGCAACTGTAAACAAGTGTTGAGTGTGGTATCAATCACACCTACATCTGCTCGGCCCCGCGTCCATTCCCTTTCTTCTTTCACCCTTCCTCTGCTTGTGCATCCATCTCTTCGGCCCCGCTCACTTTTGTTTTTGAGACCTGTACCCTTTCCTGCCATTTAATTGGTTAGCAGGAGACACACCACCTCTGGGAACACAGCCACAAAAGATCAAACACGCCTAACTACACAAAGAGTGTCCAACCCTTCCTGGCACATGACAGAAAAGGCGCCATGTGACCTCTCCGTCTGTTTACCTTTGCATCCCGTTAATGTCTGACAGAACAACCAGGGCTCAGTCTGATAATATTGATCCCCTTTGACATGGGTGGTGAATAAACACATAGAGAATTCATATATCTCATACGTTTAATTATTATAACTACATGCAATTATCCATATAAATACATATATTTTTTATCCTTTCATCCATTCCTCTATGCATCTAAAAGTGTATCAATTCCATGACCTAAAATGTGGTACCATTTCATAACACATCTAATATTTACCCATTAAATTAGTGCAAGGCCAATACAGCTGGGCTGCACCTAGATTCAGATCAATACTACTGTTTCAAAAGTGCATTGACCCCACACATACGCACACACACACAAACACACACACTCCTTGCCGCCTCGTTAAAGCCTCTCGTGACAATGGGGCCTTGTCTCAGTACATTTCCCGACTCAGTGGGAGAGAAAGGGACGCTTTCCGGGGATTCTTCTGCTGCATTGGCCTTGTCCATTAACACGTTGCTACAAATACACACACACGCACATGAGTGCACAATTTGCAATGAAACACTGCCAGGGGAAAATAAAATGATTTGATTTAATATCACTAATTAGTCATACGCCGTCAGAAATCCGCTTTGTGGGCGGACAATGAGCCTGTTCGTGTCCCGTGCTCATTTGGCTGGAGTGGAAGTGCTGATATGATCAAAGCTGGTTTTCCTTTTACGTAAAGCATCCCACTAGTTCCCCACTCATAGGAAATTTGGTAAACCCCAGACAACAGAAGTTTATTATGCTCCAAATACCAAACAATTTTTAATGGGATCAGTTGAGTTTTCATTTTTTCCTCTTCACATTTATGGGTCGTGCCTGCTCCTGTGTCATGATTTTCACTTGCAGTCGACTTGACTTCTCTCTGTGGGATGAAGTGCCAGTTGTTTACGAGGCAAAACACTGGTAAAATTTGAAAGATGGATGGTCGCTGCCACTAAAGTACCAAATCTAATTCATGGATTTAGTAAAGCCACTAATTGTATTAAATGAATGAATTAAGACTTAAGAACCAGCTCCGTTCCACATGAACACAAAGACAGTCACATCTGATAAGCAGGGAAGTATTGAAGTATTGAATAGTAGTAAGTTTCTATTAAGAACAAGGCTGGTGCTAAATAATCTCCTAAAAAAGTTAGTCACAGTAACAAACATCACTCAAACAGGAATAATTAGTAAATTTGTTGGGGACTCTTTTCAGCTGCGGATTAACACACCTTTGATGCTCTAACAAGTATTTATGGCAGACACAGCAATGTTTGTGGGTCAAAATTTGGTGGTATTGATTTTCCAAACAAAATGATGTATCCTTTTTAGACTTTTCCTGAGAAATAAAGAGCAGGTTTTGATCATGATAATGTCTCTGAATTTATGCAAATGAAACAGCGCCTCATGCAAAAAATAGACTGGGAACCACTGGTGTATGGCACAGAATCCTAAATTTGGTTTTCACTTTATTTATTTATTTTTATTTTTGTTTAGTGAACCCTCTCCCACTTCTCAGCTAATTGGAGGATTTGGCACTAAGTATTAAAGTGTGTGTGTGGGTGTGTGTTGGCCCTCAGCATGTGTGTGTGTTTGTGTGCGCATATTGCGTAACCGTCTGTCTGAGGGGTGCTTGAAAAGGAAGCAGAGCCCTTGTCCTACGGTGCTGTCAGTTGTGCCACCGAAAGCAACTGTGGGATTAAATAAAGAGGAAGACCGAGAGAGAGGGATGATCTGGGAGAGACACAACAAGAAAGAGGGGTTGTCTGGATGCACAGCGGGGCATCACAACACCCGTAGGCCAGCCATGTATTGGCCCACTGGGATGCTTTGCTCAGGATACAACAAGACCACATGGGGGGGGAGGGGGGTTGATGAGGAGGAAGAGGAAGGCAGGCAGGGAGAGAGGAAGTGGCAGAGACAGTGAAAAGAGTGAGCTGAAGAGGAAGGCACTTCTGAGAAAAGAGTAATGGATGTGAGTCAACCTTTTCAATAGCTCTTCACTGAAAATGGCTCTCGTCAACAATCTGTTTTGTGACACTCAAAGTGTTCGCCACAGGGCTCAGAGGCCAAATTGTATTAAATAATATTACTAATAGGAATTGGATTGGTTTATGTTGGATTAGCGGCTTGATATGATTTTTGGCACTTTATACCTATAGTATTAGTGACATCCTTCATACTGAGGTGTGACATGATAGTTTCGAAGCCAGGGAAAATTAAGCCTGTATGTCATTCTGCTGATAGTGGCGGGGGGAAGGAGGATGTTGACATTCGGTCAGCTGGTTAGTCTGCTGCCCAAAACATTGGTCCAGAACTGAAACTCCACACCTATAATGGCCATATTGTGATGAAATGATGCTTTTAATATTCATAATCTTCTCTCAGAATAACTACATTAAAGGGATACATCCCATTAAAGGCTTTGAGAAGAGCAAAACTGTCAATTTAAATATACATATTATTTTAACTTTGACTCAGATAGTTTCTTATTCAGAAATAACTATTTCACATTGTAAAGAAAAACTTGTTTAAAGAAAGTTTTCAGCGGCTTTAAGTCTTGTTTATGCATTGGCGACATACATTTTTACATATGTAGGATATCAGAAGCTCACAGTGCACACAGAATCTGCCAGTCCAGCCAGTTGAGTCACATTAGCAACAGAAAATCAGCAGTGGCTGTACACACTGCTTTTCCTCTCCTGTCCCACATTTCCATATTGCACCGTGTAATCAGTTTAAACACAGTCTCCTGCCTCTGAGGTTTGGTACTGCGTATTCATTCTGTCACATCTTTCCAGTGGGAGGTCAAGATGAACAGAGCTGTCTCTGTCTGATTGTTTTGGTTCTCATTTCTCTGTTGGCGCTGGTATGCATAATGGTGAGATGTGTGTATGTATGAGTGTGTGGGTGCATACAATTAAAAAAAAAGAGAGGGAAAAGAGAGAAAAGGTCAAATTACTCATTTGTTTCTACTTACAAAATATGAGAATGAAAAAGTTGGTGATCTATAAAAATAAATCTATTGTTCCACATCTCCAAAGCACTAAACATGTTTTTCACACAAGGAGTTTCAAACAATTGACTGATACTCCCCCTTACTGGTCAAATCTGATTGGGCGGGTTGCACAATAACAAAAGCTTTCACGTGCTTTTAACCCGTTGCTTGTGCAATTAATGTAAAGTGCTGGTCTGTTTTTGTTATTCTGTGGTTCCCCATGTGAAGTTGTCGTGGTAGGTCTTATTGGACTTGTTCGACCTCTAAATAAACGTATGTGTCTGGCTTTATAGATCTGACATGAGGGTACACATGTATTCGCATCAAGGCCTTTGCTCCTGGACACCCCATGGATTATTAACTTACCTGTTGTCACGTCGTACAGGACTCAAAACACCCCTCCAAACACTACACCAGCATAAAAGCATTGACGTTATTATTGACAGTGACGGACAGCTGTTTATGTGCAAGTAGTGGGAGGATTTTGTGACAAAGAGGGAGTGAGTGGAGGAGGAGGAGGAGGAGAGGTAAATGTTTTGGTTTTGCTTCAGAGGGAGCATGAGGAAAGTGTGCGTAAAGTTCGGGTCAGCATGGAGCCACAGGATAAACACACCGGAGGAAACGGGGTGTGTACGCCCCGTAACATGGATGAATGAACAACGGACTAAGGTTACTATAATACAGATCCACACACATCCACAACTGACCGTGCAGTTGTTTGTGAGACAGATGCTTGGGTATCATACTGTATGTATGAGTGCAGGGATGTGCAATGAACCACACAGAAAGTTGTGTTTACATGCAGCAACATGATGTGACATTTTATAGGACAGTAACCTCAGGAAAACAGGCAGCAGCATCACAAGTCACACTCTCAATGATCACATGTCGTACTATATCATACTATTAATATCTCTGCATTAAGCCATGTACTAGGTTGACTTGATGATATGAAATACTTTACTATAATTGCTATTCTACGGCTTAGAGGAGGTGCAGTCCATTTGCACTTTCAGTTTTTTATATAATGATTTTTCATATTAAGCTTATAAAGCCAGAAAAAGAATGACTGTAAACATGTATATAATTTCAACAGATAGTTTTGCTCTGCTAGTGGCAGAGTAAGGACAATTCAGACAGCTGGTCAACTTGCTGCCCAAAACGCCGGTCCAGAACAGGATCTCCACAACATTTGGCGAGAATTTGATGAAATCTGCTGTTAATATTAATCCTGCCATCTCAGTTAGTTTATATTTCAGCTCTGCTGATATCTTTGAACCAATTAAGTCTTGTTTTTTGACTCACTGATCTTGCTGCATAAATGTTTGATATACGTAGGGTGTAAGTTGCTTGCAGCACACACAGACTGTCAGTAGCACGGCCAGTCCCATCAAACCAGCAGCAGTGAAAATATTGCTCCTTTTGCTAAAGTGTTGATTGACTGGATATACTTTAGTAAGGCATTGTATGGTGTGTTATCATTTTGTATTTTATGGTGTACTGGTATGATGTTGTGAAGCGTATTGTTGTGTGGTATTGGCTGATATCATATTAATCAACCCAGATCACTAAAAAATAAAAGCTTTAATTGTAACATTATTTTTAAAAGCGCACACTAGTGACTGACTAATGAGTTTCTTTTTTTAATTTTGCACATTCACAGTTTTATTGTCTAGCTACCACTTTAATGATAGGGACGCACATGGATGCTTCTTTAAAAACAACCCTCTTCGGCATGCTGCTCTCAGTTTAAAAACAGCAAAATCAAAATAAGCGCAGATTAACAGAGGAAAGGTCCAAAGACAATGAGACAGTGGAGCATAGAAATTGGGTCGTCCCCTCCTCATGTACTGACAGAGGCTTTGTGCTTCCTATCTATTTAAAGAGATGAGCTGACCACAGGGTTGAGTGAAAGTCTGTGTGTGATCCCCCGTGGTTAAAGGTGACGGTAAGTATAAACAGGAAGGAGTTCTTTTCTGATTCTTTTTTTGCCCCATAGATTTCAAAGTCACTACCTCTTTCATGGATGGCATCAGATTGCGTGTGTGTGTGCGCTTGTGTTTGACCTGCAGGACACCAGCTCAGACTGCTGTCTCCATGGCGAGGGCTGCTTCCTGTCATCGGAAGGCTGGGCTTCCTGTGCTGAGGGCGCTTGTTACTGTACAGTAAGTGTGTGCACTGTAGATTTTTCATATTGGATATGTTTCAGCATCGAGCAGGGTAATTCTATAGGTTCATAAACAACGAAAAGAAAATAAATCCTATCCATGTGCTGGTGTTGGCAGTATATTCTGCTGAGGAACTAAAATATTTATCTAAAAGAAAATTTATTTCGGACCAACAAAAGACCTCACTGGCGATCCTTCATCCCATTGTTCAGATGGCAGCAGTTCGGGAAGACAGAAACAGCATCCAGGAAGCTGTTTCAATCTACAAGAAGTCCATGACTCACCCTCTCATTTAGATTAGACTCCTGTTGAGACCAAGAAGATAGAGCCGCACTGAGTAGAGGCGGGTGGGTGAAGTTTGGGGCCAGACTAAAGGTGGAGGAAGCCTCTCAAAATAGCAAAGGCAGGCCAAAGCCATTGTCTGAGCTGTTCCAGTGTCTGTTCTACTGTCGACTACTCCATCCCTGTTCTCCACACCCCTGAACTACACTGACTGGACAGTAGACACACAGGCACCAGGAGGGAAACTAGTTCGCTGCATGCTATTCTTTGAGGATGGCCATTGTAAAACATCAGCGAAGGACAATAGGAGGGTGCTTTCAGAAAGATATATTTTGCAAATGAGTGTGCCAAATGTAAACCTTGTGATTTGTTATTGTATGTATATTTTTATTTATATTCATTAATATATTTTTAGATCATAGTGCTTCAAGTTATTCATCAGCTTGCAGTCTGTGTAACTGTTTTGTGACATGCATCTACAGTATATCAGTATAGTACAGACACAATATACAGCACCTTTTTTCATTAAAATCGGCAAATAAGAGTTTGACTTCTTATTCCTGCTGACATTAAAGTCCCTCAAGCTTTGCGCTTGAATCATCATCAGAGACATGATGGGAATTCTCATGACCTTTCCTACTTTGGTTGCAACCTTCTGCACTGGTCTGGTGACTGATGAGTGTTTGCATAACCAACAAACTCAAAAAAGACTTTACACAGTCTCGAGGCAGTTTCATAACTGTTAAAACTGCAGGTGATTAATTCTTGAAGCTTACTGCTCAAGGGTTGTAGCGCTGAAGGGGTGTAATTTAACTCTCAAATAGGTTTCTGCCAACTGGTTCTGCAAATGTTTTATGAGGAAAGAAATGCATTCAATATATTTATTAGGCCTTCAGGATGAACAGAATGTGTCTTAGGGAGAAGCAGTGAATGCAAAGAAAACTTAATTTGTTTTTATAAAAAAATCCACAGGGTACCTTTAATTCTAAAGCCAGTTTTTAGCCTAGCTCCTCGCCCTCCTCTGTGACAGGCAGCAGTTCAAATATAAAACTGCGCCTCCCAGGACACCAGGCCATTGCTTTGCCTATAATCCTTTCCTTAAAATACCCGCTGCCGAGTCGAGGCATTGTGTTTGGGACTGTCTGGGATATGTCTGCTTGACATTTGTGACTGACAGAGTGGGAGACAACAAGTGCTGATGGCCATCTGATGCTTCTGTCCTCTGTCTCTTCTCACTCATAACCTCGAGGCATGCGAACAAGTTTGACATAAGCAGCAAAAGTTGTATCTATGTCTTACTGCTATAAAATTCAACTCAAAAGTCAATTGAGTGCCTGAGAGTGCATTTCTATGCAACTAAGAGCTCACCTTTTGCTGTTTATTAGAGTGCCACCCATGTAGTGCTCCACAGAGAAAAAGGTATACAGTGACACTTATTTGACCCCGGTCAGACATACATCAGAAGTCATCTGGCTGGGCGAGACTGTGACTGCAGCTCTGCATTATCTGATGAAACTGTTCATCTGACAGCACTTGACATTTCAGTCAGCCAGTCAGTACAGCGCTGCTCCCTGCACGGTGAGGCAGTCAGCATCTTTACGTAATAGCTGATATGTATCAAGCAGAACTAAGAGAGAGAGACAGAGTGGTAAGATTGCAAAGAACACCCACGCTATCTGAAAGGCAGCGTGTGTGTGTTGTGCGCGCTCCTGCATATAATCTCTCCATAAGAAGCAGGAGATATCACAGCAAAATATACAGGATGCCTGAGTTACAAAAGTGAGTTTTCAACCAGAAAAGTTGCTGCCTACTCAGAGATTAGATAAAAGACTCTGAGTGCAGAGGTGTTGTTCTGAATTGGAAACCAACCACTCAAACCTGGGCTGAGCTGTACTTAAAATACTTCATTTTTTATCTTCTCTGAGTGCCAGGACAAAAGAAGGTGAAATAAATTGTCTCTCAAACACTTTCTTGTGATTGTCTAAACTTTGTGACTCATTGTATTGTCCTTCTAGGCAAATCATTCCCATCTGGCACAAGAGGAGGATGAATGAAACCCTTTAAAGGATTTTGCAAATAATATCTTTCCCATTTTGGCAGTTGGCTCACAAACTGGCTTCCTCTCCCAAGCAAAGAGCACCACACACACACACACACTAATAGCCAGAAACACATGGTTGGTTGTGTGATGTGGAATAGATATTATCATTAAAAACAAAAATAAGAAGATTTGTGTCATAAAAAAATTCAATAAGTCACCATTTAGAAAGGGTTTACATATATATATATGTATATATGTATATATATATATATATATATATATATATATATATATATATATATATATATATATATATGTCAGTAATTACAACGTATAAAGGGTTTCTTAAAGTAACTAAAATAAACACAGATTTACCAGCATTTTGTAATAAACTGCTTACACACCACAACCCTCTCTGACATGTGTGACCCTCACCACCACCCCACTGAATGGACCAATCCAACCTGCTCACGCATGATGCAATGGCGACGGCAGTGATGTAATGTCTGCGTAACTGCGATAGCCTTTGGCACCGGTATTTCTCTCAAAAAACAAAGAATGTCAAGCTGTGATGTTAATATTCACTGACAGAGAGAGACAGTGCAAACTCAAAAAAGTCGGTGGGAGGCATTCGCCGACACCCCCCTCCCTTCCTACCCTCACATCTTCTGAAGTACGTGTGCTCTCTTGATCGAATCAGAAATTCTCCCGCAAACACAGACAGGTAATGCATTAAAAAAGAGTGAGGGATGGAGCAGAAGAAAGGAGGGACACATTTCTCCCTTTTTGACCTCTTTCTCCCCTCCATCGCTGTCTGTCATCCAGCTTTATTTTGCCCCATCTCTTCTTCTACACTTTGATCTTTTTCATCCTCTCTGTCAGACTGATTTTCTCTGTTTACTTAAGTATGAACACTTGTGCTGTGTTTCTCACTGAGAGCACAAGCGAGCGTGCTTTTGATTCACGAACGTGCATATCCTTCCTGGGAATACAGGCCGATCGCCTTACCAGAGGAACTAATTACTCTGTCGGATGGAGGCAACACGCAAGATCAGGGAGGAAGAGGAGGACGAGGAGAAGAGGAGAGGAAATTAGGATTTAGAAGGAGGAGGAGATAAGGAAAGGAGATGAAATCAGGGGAAGATAAAAGAGAAATATAATAAAAAAAAAAAGCTTAAAAGGGGCTAATGACTATGAAGAACAGAGACAGGAGAATGATGGAGGAGCAGGGGGGAGGATTCAGGCCCTGATAATAAACATTTTTGCAGGAAAAACCAGAACAGGGGAGAGAAATAATAGAAACAGAAGCAGAGGAAGGAGGGGAACGCTTGCTGACATAAAGAAGTCAATTAGTAAGGCGTGACGAGAGAAGAAAGAGAATAGGAGGAGACAGAGCAGACAGACGACACAGTGCACACACACACACACACACACACACACACACACACACACACAGACACACCTAGTCAAGCAATCAGTAGTAATAATAGTGATGTCACATTTCCTTCATCCTTTTTTCTTGCGTCTCTTTCTCAGATCTGCCTGCTCTGTATGCAAGATGTGTCCCACTTCCCCTCATCTGCTCTGTGTGTGTGTGTGTGTGTGAGTGTTGTGTACGTGCACATGCATTGGCATACCAAGATGATTCAGTCACCGAGTAGTTTCACCAGGGCCAGCGGTCCACAGGCCTGTCCCGTGCGCCCATTGGTTTGAGGGGTGTGCTGCCTCAGCCAATGAAACTGCAGCGAGATTTTATGGCCACGCTTGTGTGTGCAGTCAGTTTAGCTGTGTATGAAAACAGAGAGCGAGAGAGTGAGAGAGAGAGAGAGCGGTGGGGTGGGGGAGCAGGATAGATGGTCAACAAAGAACATTAATAAACAAGCCTGTAAATGGAGAAAATAGCTATGTTTGTGTCTGTGTTTTCCTCAGGCTGTGAAAAGACAAAAGATGCTGCATAATGACACATTAGAGGCACTTTAATCCTTCTCATGAGGCACCAGGAACGATCGGCACACGGCGCTTATTTGTTATTCTGTCTGACTCTCTACCTCCTTCTTTCCTTTCCCCTTACTCATGCCACTTAATGGTTAAAGAAGCAGAGAGAAGGCCCGCAGGAGACCAGTTGCAGGGGTCAAAGAACCACAGTCTGCAGTAAGTGTAGTCGGTAGTGTTGAACACCACATTTGTGAGTTCTCTGTGGGTTGAATCTATAAAAGTCAGGGTAAATCCTCTGCCAATGATGTAAAAGTGATGTAATTATGTCAAGGTGAACCGATGTTTACAAAAATGAATGAGTGGATGGCTATTAGCTGAAGGTTGCAGTAGTTGTAGATATTATGTAAACTGGAGGATGGATGAGACTTCCTCCTGCATATCACATTCATATGCAACCATGGTGCAGAACTTTAGGATTATTTCTTCAGCTTTCGTCATTCACTATAGTAATGTGTAAATATGTCAGGGAGCAACGCATGCATGGAGTGGACACGATGCATAAGACAAAAGCAAGTTTGCAATTCATGTAATGCACAACACAACATAGTTTACAGTCTTTTTTTAACAAAGCATGATATGATGACTCCTCTGGAAACAGATAGACAAGAGGTTTGTGCATTTTTGAAAAATTTTGAGTAGTTGATCAATGGCTTCAGTGCCCCATTCTGGTTAATACCTGTGTGAATACGAACAGAACTGCGGAGCCTTATAATTACAGGAAAAAGGTCACTCTGTTGTCAACAACTGTCACAAACCTAAACCAGCTATGTCAGTTTTTCTGTGAAAAACAGTCTAAGTTTAAAACAGCGAGAAGATTGGCCATTTCTATTCATTTCTTATAGTTACTCTTAAAGGCTGCCACTGGGTTGGATTTTTCCACAACATCAGAAGAAACAGTGCTGGGGTTTGCTGTGGGGTTATAATCAGGACATCATAACAGCATGTTTCCCCTAAAAAATGAAAGTTGAAATTTATAATGAATGTAGTTGATGTTGAGGGTTACTGCAATCCAGTCTATTGTTCCCACGTGGGTAGTTAATGCAATTATTTAAAATGCTGCACAATGTATTACTTACATTTACTGTGTATTTGAAGTTACACTTACTTGTTTTGGTAGTGTTTTAATACCACAGGACTTTGTCTAAAAGTGCATTTCACATAGGATTAACTTTGGGGCAAGATGAGGAGAGCATCTCAACTGTTATAACTTGTCAGAGACTGCATTACACAACCGTGCTGTCAGACTCCACTCTGCTGCATTTGTTCTCGCTGTGAAAGGATACCACTACAGGAGAGTGCACTGCCCACTCAGTTATTACTGGTGAAGTTGGGGGAAGAGAAATGTCAGGTGTATTGGCTTTGGAGTTTGTATTAACACCTCTTACAGGTCCATGGTGGACTGTATTGGCATGCTTTTCTTGGTGTTTGCAACTTGATGATAGACTGACTTTCTGAAATGACTGAGTACAAATCGTACCCATACTGTAGTCTGACAAGTCACATTGTGTGTTTAGAGAGTGATTTGTTTGCAGGTGCCATACGTTTCCTTCTCATTTCTTTCTCTTTTGTATTTTTGTTTTTCAATGATTTTGTCAGGAGACATTTGTCTGTTTTCCTTCACTCAGTATTCCCTGGAACGTGGCCGAAACAATTCCATTTCAAAGCAGCGCTGGTGTCTCTATATCAGTGTGTGTGTATGTGTGTGCGCGTGTGTGTGAGTGCGTGCATGTGAGTAGGTGCAAAGCTCGACTTTGTGTGTGTGTGTCAGGCTCCTGAACTCCGTGACGAGGACAGCTCTCTGAAATTTTCAGCTCAAATGTTCGGTGACATCTCTGTTTGCCTCTTACCCAAAAGCAAAACTGTTATCTTTTATACACTCTTCAAAGGCACACAAATGAAACGGGAGAAGGAATGCACTTTGTTTTTCCCAGAGAGAAAGTAAGTGAGGTGAATAAGGGACAGAGAGAGAAAGAAAAACACAAAGTCCTCAGCTGATGCCTGTCCATTATAAAACACACTCTCTGCCTGCAAGGAAAAGGTGTGTGTTTGAAAAACGCACTGTTGGACATGACACGCCACTATCAGATGTCTCTGTAAGCACGACTGATGTTTAAAGTGCAAAGATAAAACTGAACATGCCCATCAGACAGTCGAACTAACTGAGCGCTGATCTTAATTGTCGTTAGAATAACTGCTATGTTTGGCTCTGCATGTGTGTGTGTGCACAAAAGTAAGTGCTTAAAATGCACAATGGGGAGGCAAGACTAATGTAAGGATTATGTTCTTAACTACGAGAGGCTTCTGTTCCAGTAACACAAATTGGACAAGCCATTTTTACCTGTTCATCACTCGGAAAGACAAGCTGAGGTACACAGTATAAAGTGTGGGCAAGCAAATTACCTCTTTTGGTTAATACCATAAAAGTTTTATGCAGTGGCTTTTCTTAAATAGGATAAACAGGATATTTGATTTAACTGGTTCATTCATTGGGGGAGCAGCATTTATTCAAAGAAATGTCTCCCTATTTTTCATTGCACATGCTAAGACAAATAAGTACCTGTCTCAATCGATGCTTTTTCTTTCAAGTAGCAGTGTAGGATAGGGGGTCGGGGACTGAGTGTCCCTCATGGGAGGAGGGCCCACAATGATATAAGACTAAATAGCGGTGGATGCGGGGAGGAGCATGTAGAGTATGCCCATGTACATGGTTCAGAATGTGGACTGTGATAAAATATATCAGTTTTTGTCCATATCTTTGTATTTAATGGCAGCAGAAACATTAAAAATATGAAAAAGAATCTTTATTAGAAAAGGGCAGTGTTGAAAATGAAGGGAATGAAACATGCAAATGTTCACAAAAAGTAATCTTTTGGATTTAGAGACTCTTTTTCCTCACTTATAGTATAATTTAAGAGGCTGCGTGCAATTCCTCTTACTTACATTAGTGCTTCTCTGTGCAATTTGATGCATTAAAACTGGAAATTTGCAAAAAAAGGAAAGAAAAAGATGGAAAGAAAAAAGCATCAATTGCAATGCATTTGATGTACAGAAATGACTTTGTTCTGAATATTCTGACTGTGTTTCATTGAGTTTTCCTTTCCTTTTCTGTCAGCTGAAATCTGAAAATGCCCATAAATTAATAATGAAGGTGTTTACAAAATAAATGTGGTAGTGTGCGTGTGTGTGTGTGAGGTAGAATAAGCAATGTGAGGCGGCAGTGGGTGTAATGTAAGAGCCCCAAAAAAGCGAAGCGCATAGATAACAAATGCATGTGAGACAGAGGGTGTAAAACAGCGAGCCTGAAAGATGAAAGAGAATAAGGAAGCAGTAAAAGATGAAGTGTTTCTCACTGGGGGCTACAGCTCAGCTCGCTCTGTCTCTCTCTCTGCATTTTCCCCGCACAATAAGTTATCTTTATCTTCTCAGCTTATTCCACATATTTTCCTCAACATTAGCAAGTTTGTGCAGAAGAGGATGTCATTGCAGGTATATTTAGTCCACATGAGATTGTTTTTAAATAAAATGATTTTAGTTAATGTGCAATAAAGAAAAGAAACAGGTGACAGCCTTGCACTTAGCAGGATGTATTTCAGCAGCAAGAATGAATCAGTGAACCCCCGGGGGCACCGGCAGTGAATGCTGTCCTTCTCAGCAATGAGTTTTAGTCTGAAAGGAATTTAAAGGACAGGAAATACCAAGAAAAGAAAAAAACCTCACCCAGACTTTCAGGGTCATCTATGCAGACAACAGAGCTCAACTGATAAGGTATCATAGTCAGCATCCGGGTGAATGGGCCACAAAATTCAACACAATACATCTAACACTGGCTGCTGAATTCTTGATAAGCCTTTGGCGTGCTAAAGGAAATTAATTGGAATTGCTAACACAGCTTTACATCATCAGTCATGTATAGCCGCAACCCGTAATCTGTTTCAAGTAACATAATTTTCTAGGTTTATCCAAATGACTTTTAACAAATGTATTTACGTGTTGAATTTGTTTATATTGTTATATATAGAAAGTTTCTGGTATGTGACGATATGTTGTGTTCAAGTCGGTTGCACCAGCTCTTCATTCAACATAAAAGTGAACATTTATGCTTAATTACTGAATCAACAGACAAAACTAGCATTATCTTGCTGACATTTGACTGGCTCAACTAATGTTAGCTTAGTTAAGATTGAAGACTAAAGGAGATATTGAATACGATCAACAGTGAATTTGACATGTGATTGATGCTGTTTAGTAAGGACGATTTTAAATAATGTTTCACAAAGATAACACAATTTACTCCATTGCCAAGGTAGTCAGACTGAAATACTCAGTAGAAATTGGTTCGAACATAATCAGATATTTACCACTCAGCATGGATACTACTAACTCTGAAACATTTCTCCATGTTTACATATGAAGTCAAGTAATTTTTTTTTCTTATGGCCTCAATGGTCCTTACAATCTGTGTACAACACACTCTGCCCTTAGACCCTTGGAAAAAATGGAAGAAACCATCAGGAAGAGCAGCAGTGGAGGGATCCTTCTTCTAGGAGAATGTCAAAAGTGAACCCCTTAAGGCTGTTGTTGGCAGTTACTTTACAGCTTGTGATCAACCGATCTCCTTAGGTTTTAATGGTGCAACACAATGTAGTAAATCACAAGCTTCAAATTAGCAAGTAGTTGACAACAAAAACTTGACTGTCTGCTAACTGCAGCATGTCACTGTGGCCTCCCAGCCTATGAAGGTGACTGTCAGTAGAGGAGCAGTTGTTGTTGAGGAACCAGCAAAGGCTGACATGCACTGTTGAGTGTTTTTCTCCCTTAAATCAGAGTCTTTATTCATCTATATGTAAATAGAGAAAATGAACGGAGAGAGAAATTGATTTGGCTCTGGGCATTAATGTTTGTATTAACTGTATATTTTACTTAGTTTGGCTTTCATGTGTCAGCCTGCTCAGTAGCAAATGTTTTGTATGTGTGCCTTTGGTTAATATAGTGTTAGCTTCTACTGACAGCTCACTGTATATGTGCTTAAATGTGTGTATGTGCATGTGTGTGTGTGTTGGGAAAAGAGAAACCAGGCCACATCCCCTGGGGAGACAGACTGAGGCTCATATCCAATGCTCTTTATGAAAGAGAGCTGTCCCCCCTGTCAGATCTCTCTATCTCTCTTCTCACACTGCCTTCATCTCGCTCTCCTCTTTATATTAATCTTTTTCTTCTCTCTCACATCTACTCACCCCTCCAGCACACTCCCCTGTATTTCATTCATCTGGCTCTCCGTATCTTTTCTCAGAATCTATCAGGATTTCACTTTGAACTGCCCCCCTTCTCCGTACATGTCCACCGCATTCAAGATTAAATTGCCTTGCGGCTAAATCAGACACTTTGGCACATAGTTTATCTTTCACAACAAATAAAATCTCCCCAAAAAGTCTTGGAGTCGGTCTTGCCATTTTGGATGATTAAGATAAGTTAAGATCAATAACATGTGAGCTTTTTAATGATGACATCAAGAACAACTGGTGAATCATACAATGATACCTTTTTCCCCATATCTATTAACAAAGGAAACTTTTCAGCAAGTACAGCAAGTATAATTTTTCTGTCTGGATTTTCCAGGCATCCATTATCAGTCTGTGACATGATCTCACACCTTTTAGGGTTGAAGTGCGTTGCAAAATCATTCTGCAATTTCCACAACTTAGTCAACTTTGGCAATGGGAATGTCCTTTTTTCTTCCTCTGTGCACTCCTCATCTTTTCTCCCTCTGCTCATGACCCCTCTCATAGTGTTACCGTGGTGATGGGAGAGTCAGCGGTTGTTCATTGGTGTGGCGCCAGATAGGAAGCAGCTGACCGCTGTGCAGGAAGTGGACAATAAAGGACACACTGAACCTCGGGCAAGAAAAGACAAGAGTGAGTGTGTGTGTGTGTACAAATATATATATGTATGTACCATGTGTGTCAGAATTGTGTATGTCATAGTGTGTAAATATGTAGACCATTGTTTGTGGTGCCATGTGGGATGGAAAGACGAAAAGAACTCAGCTTAATACACTTCATCACGCTTAGTTTACAGACTTTATTTCAGTAAAGCTTTATTAAACATTTATCACTCATAATCAATTAATGCAACACACTGCAACTCTCTATATTGTCGTTGTAAACATGTATTCATATATTTTAAGTATGCTTTTAATGTATTTGAAACAGTAGCATCTGTTATGATGCATTAAGAACTGGTGTTAACAACTAGTAAGTACTTGATAACACAATATAACACTTCATCATCTTTAACATATTTATTGCATTTTTTTTAACATAAAATTGAATTTGATGCTGGTGAAGTAGTTAGATCTGTTTATTAAGTTGCTGATGGTTGGTCTGATGATGACCATGTTTTTTTTTTTTTTTTTACATCACAATCAGAGTAGATGACCTTACATGGTATACAGTAAGTATAAACTGTGATTTCATACCCTAAGCGCAGATCAGGCAAAGGGAAATGATTGGCATACCATGAGCCGCCTGAGAGACAAAAGACAGAAACAAAGCATGTCTGTAAATAGTGCTGCTGTACGTCTGTGTGCTCTCCATGGCTCCTGCAGACTTCCTTATCTGAAAGGCATCACTCGGATCGCCCCTCTGAAGTTGACGCTTCCCATTGTTCCTAGAAAGACTGGAATTTCACAGCTGGCTCAGTGGGACTGACAGAAAGGCATTCAGGGCAAAGTAAAGGTTTGATATAGGCCATACATGGGGGGAGACAATTTGCAAAGTGTTGCACGCTCAGTAAGACTGTTTTTTGCAGTGTTAAATTACCAGTGAGCCAACTGTCAAGACGTAAGACTTAAATTAATTTAACATAACTGATTATGAGTACAACTATTAATACACAAAAGAATATACCATTCCAATGAAGTTGTATTGTTTAACAGTAAAGTGTCCTTAAAAATATCTAAATACAATCATTTGAAAAGCTCACGATGATGCTGTTGAACTGATGACATCAGTGTAATGAAAAAAACATAGCTTGCACCACTAGCCTACAGGAGGAGAAGGAGATTTATGATTCACAGTATTTTCAAAGGAGAGACTCCACAGGCTGAATATCTACTCCCCTGCCAATCCACTGACTTCCCCCTGAAATTCTAAATTTAGCAGGCTTCGGAAGAATCAAAACCTACAAAAAAAAAAAAATTCAACTGTGGAAAAAAGATATCCCATATGAATAAAAACACTTTTCATGTCTAGTATAAAACTTTACAGCTAGTTCAACTTTCTCCCTCTCATAACTTTCTCAGTCATTAATATGTTGAGATGTTATAAATCAGTCTTTTTTCAAAATCTTTTTACGAATAGTAAAATGGTTTTACTCTTTTGTGCAGGAGCATAATATCATCTTTATCGTCTGCACCAATGTTGTGTTATGGTGGATGGAGCGTCGCAACTGAGGTTGAGTTTATGGTAATGTTGGTACCTATTGTATTTAAATTTGGCCTGCCACAAATTTAGTGCACATTGCACAGCATCACGGTATACACTTGAGATGAAAGAGTTTCATCTTAGGTGAAGTCACTCTGGACTGTCCTCTTACCTCATTAGGAAACAGCCTGCTGCTCTTAAAGCAGAAGTAGGTAACTCATTTAAAAATGACTTTCAGTCATATTAGCTAAAACTGTCACTATGTCCTGACTGTAGAACTACATGAGATAGATAATCTGTGGACAAAAAAAAATGAGAGCACTCTCTGTTTCTTACTAGCTATCACTTTAAAGCAAACAAGAGAACAGCTGATGCATTTCACCATTGATGAAGCTGTTGTTGTTTCTAACTTACACAAAGTGCCATTAGCTATTAAAAGTGCAAAATAAAAAAAAAAAGTCTTTAAACTGAGGTGAAAACAAGCAAATCACCAGGACTGGAATTGCACTGTGCACACCGCAGGTGTGTGTGTGTGTATATATCTTTATTTTTGCCTTTGTGTTTTCTGGGCAGAATAAGATCAGTATCAAGTCAAAGATGAAAAGATATGATAAAATGCCCTTCACTCTGTGTCCTTAGAGACACATGACTCAGGTTCTGGTGTGTGTGTATGTGCATGTGTGTGCGCGCAAGCAGGTAATATGCCCGAGTCCCCTGGCTTATTACTGTCAATCATCCATCGAACACTGTATTACTGAAAAGGTCACAAGGCTTCCGCTAAACAGACAGACAGGAGGACTTGAGAGAGAGAGAGAGAGAGAGAGAGATATGAATATTTTAATAATTATTGGATCAAAATAGACAGGGAGGAAATTAGAGGTGTGCACAAAACTCAAAACCTGAAACCCTCTCTATATATTAACCTTTGTCTGGCTATCATATGACATGACTGCTTATCATATGACAGTAGCTCAGCATGTGATTTGGAAGATGCCTAACAAGTTTCTGATCCTCATTCTTGGTTTGTCGAAAGCAGAGTCTGACTGAGTGTTTGTTTCGGATTCCTACTCAACCTGCCCTGATGCAGGTGAATCACCTGCTCAGGTATGTAGCACCATCCAAAAACAGCTGAAAGCAGGATGCCAAGGCCGCGGCTTCTCCCTCCTGTTTCTAAGAGATATGGTCAAGAGATCTGGCTATCGGTCACAGCAGGGTAAGGTAAACAGGCATGGCAGCAAAGTCACAAGGTGACATAACACGGGGTAAAGTATGCTGCAGAGGTCCTGCACTGTGTTGAAATCAAGATACAATGCCATTCATTTATCTATTTATCATCCATTTATCAAGTTACTATTATTATTTGGTATCTAACTGGTATAGTTGCAGTGTAATGTCTACAGTCTGAATACTGTATACTGTAACATCTTGGACAAAACATTTACGTCAGCATGTGGTGCACAATTACAAAAGCACCTGATGATGTCTGCTGTCATACATACAGTACATACTTCACATACCATTTAGATCATGTGATTCTTTTCATAAACAAACTCATGTAAACAGCTTCTATTCTCTATATATATATCTATATATATCTGAGGTTCAGGTTCAGGAACGGAGACGTAGTGGCCACTGATGATGGAATTAATTACCAGTGTTGAGAATGCAAGAGCTTGTTGTCATTTATGAACTAGCAACAGAGAGCTGTTGAGGAACTTGAAAAACAACATCTATATGGTCAGTTACAAATTAAGACAATTGACAGAGAGAGAGAGAGACCAGAATGGTGTCTCCTTTATCAGATTCAATGAGGTTAAAAGAGTCTATAACATCTAAAAAATATAAGTGAGGGAATGGGAAGGACAAAATGCATATTAAAATCACCAAAAACAAGCATCCTATGATATTTAGGCATGACAATGGATAAAAGCTCAGAAACCTCAGAAATAAAACTGATTGAGGGTAATCATAAATTAAAGTGCAAGGAATTAATTACAGTCCATATGGATTACATTTTGGTGCAAAAGTGTACTTGCTGTAAACTATCAAGAGATTGATTTGATGCAAAAAAGGTGGAATGTCACTCTAATATAATATTATATCATATTATATGTTTCCCCTGAATTGTCACATGATGATTCACATGATGCAGCCAAAATACTCTACATTCATTGGCTGTCTTTGTCTTTTGAAAGCCCCTTGAGAAAAAGCATGTGATACACATACCTACATTTTCTTGGGTGCTCCTGTCACAGGTATGTGCTACAGTATGTACTCTGTGTAACAACCACAAACATACACACCCTTTCCTTGGCTTTCGTTACTGACCTCAACCTGGTCTTGGAAGGCAGAAGAGGAGCATGTCAATCAGTGTTCTCCTGTAATTGTGTGCGCATCACTACACACACAGCACACATGTTTGTGGCTATATTGATGACAGTACATAGCACTCTTGACGCATTTAACATGGGGTGTGTATCAGGTGACCCACTCTTGACGCCTCTTCCACCCATCCAAGACATCTCACCACACCTTGACATGTGTTTTGGATTTTTAAAATTTTTTTTATTCCACTTGTCCCGGAATAAAATCATCCGGCATGATTTGTATCGAACACCCTTTTGTAGGAGGGCAAAGCAGTAAAACAGGAGGCTATCACATAGTTTTCTTATCATTATACTCTGTTAGGATGTATAATTACAATTCATTAGACTGTATGTTAATTTGAATGTTGTAGTCCTGCAAATGTCACTCACAGTGTGAACTCTTTGTAATGTTGTAACCAGTCATCTGCAAAGAAAAATCTAAATATTCATATTCAGATATCACAAATCAAGTTGACCAAACAATCTCAACTCAAGGTCAACGTACTCGCTTGTATCACATGGTCCTCATCATGAGACCTGTAGAAGATTTGGAGTTAAGATTGAAGTTAAGATTGTTTTGCTGATACTGTGCATAAAGTGCTCAAAATAGTGAGAGCTTTGAACAGCTTCATGGCAACCTAGTAAACTCGGTCTGCTGATGACGACCATGTGATTTGGTCAAAAGCACAAGATCAAGCAAGTAAGTGGGTCTTGAGTTAAAATGGGATTTGGGAAATGGGCTTATTATGCATGCATATTATGCATGCAGGTTAAACTACAAAACATTTATGCTTGTTGCTGAAGGGTTAAAAACTTTGGAGGTACTAAGTCCTTCTCAATGAACACATTCTTTCTGATACTCACAGTCAACACTCAGTCAAACAGAAAACCTCCATTGATTGCTGAGGTGTGAGAAAGTGGGCGACTCTGACATTTTACCAGAGTGAAAGAATGTCTGAATGTTTGTGTCCCACTAACCTTTGCTGGCTGTTGTAGATACCCTGAACTCAATGACATTTTACAGAGTACTTTCACTGAGAGATGCCTGAGCCTGGTCTACAGAAATGAGCACGCTGTCTTTAAATACACTTAAGTTTTGATTGGGTTTTTATGTAATGCATTATGTTTAACAATTTGGATTGCCATTATGTTTAAAAATGTGCTGTACAGACAAACTTGCATTGTCTTGCCATGTTGTGACCAAAATAAGAGTAATTCAAACACCCAACAGCCAACACATTTTTTGACTTGTAAAGTATTGATTCAGCTCTTCAGTCATTTTTAGGCCACAGTTAGTGCTGTTGTTGTAGTGGATTGCAATATGTCTCTATTTTAAGTTCACCCTGTATATGTCAGGTGAATGCCAAGGAATGTAAGTCTGGCTCAACGTTATCACGAGATCATGTTTTCATCCAACAAACAGAAAATGAAAGTGGTGTGTCAGCTGTTTTATTGTTTAACTTGCTTTCCTCTCTGGGATAAAGCAATTGAATTGTTAAAGAAATGCCAGGTAACTAAGGTGGTCCAAAATCCTACACTTAATAATACATTTATCACTAAACTTAACAACAGTTGAGTTAGAGGTATATTAAACAAATGTAACTTTTTTCAGATTATTGAATTAATCAACTTAAACATCTTTTCCCTCCATTCATGTTCATGTCCATGTCCCAGAATTGTGCCATAATGTAATATGCATGAATGATTGAAAAAAAAAAAGAAAATAAGTGATTCTTAACCTGAAAGTCTTAAGCTGAAGTCCATGTAAAGTAAAGTCATTCAGTGCCTAAGAATAAGGGTGAGGTTATTGTTCATTTTCTTTATTGTCAGCACATCCTATTAAAAGAACAAAGCCAGAAGTTAGTCTGTTGAGCCTCGAGTCATTCCTTTTGACAATGTATAAATAAGACTAAGTAATTCTTCACAAATGTCACTCAGACAGGAATGATTACTGCATTTGTCTGGAACTATTTTCTGCTGCCTATTAATACATATTTTGGGTGCAATTGATTTTACAGCAGCAGGACTATGTATGTGTCATCGACTCAAGATAAATAGCTCCCCGGTTCAATTTAAGGACGGAACATGTCACCCATTGCAATGGTGAGGCTCATTCATGTGTTTTCTAATAGTTTTGGATGGCAACTGAGATTTATGATACGGAGGAAAAAGCTATGTTAACCTTTAGCCTCACAGGAAGGATCAATACATTGTTTTGGTCTTATCTTGGGACTTTTTTACAATAAAACCTGTAACAGTCTTCAAGACATGTTTAATAAGAATTGTTATCTACAGATCTATAGAAAAATTCATAGTTGGTTCTGTTTATAGAATGTTAAAATATAAATGTTTATAGTATGTAAAATGACATGTGTCTGATGTGAGGAAAGTCACATGATAAGGTCAAGGGTCATAGCCACTGCCTTATGGGTAAGAGAGTTGGTGTGGTCAGAGATGTCAGAGATGCTGAGCTTAGAGATGCAACATTCTACACCGACTTCATTGAGGCGCACACGGTAATGTTGTTTTTATTTGTTTTAAATTTCTGCTTATTTGTTTACAGTATGGACAATGTCGATTTATTTTATTATGCATGAACGTTTCTGTTTTTTAATATGTCAGCCTTCATGTGTTAGCTTGACTTTTGTCTTTTATTTTGTAGTTTACACGGTGTAGTAACACGGTAAAAAGAGAGAGAGAGAACGAAAGAAAATAAACAAAGAAGACATCAATATGTTTCGTGGCCTTTATTAACTGAACCGGTGCAGCTAAAAGACCAATATGGAATATCCACCTTGTCCTTTAGTCTGATGCTATTAAATTTGGGATGTTAGTCTGACTCAAGTCCAAGTCACATAACTCGATTCGACACCCCTACAAAGTACCGAAACTAAAACATTTATATCAAAGTGTCACAGAAAATGAAATGTTATGTAAAATAAATCTTAAGTGAGGGAGTCTCACTCGCTGCATGTTGCAGTTGCTGCTCCTGTTTTGGCTGACTGAGCACAGTGATGAGAGTCGGCCAGTGAGCCATTGTAATTGGTTCTCTCCTCTCCCGTTCTTTCCCTCTGTCTCCTTAGCTCAGCACTGCAGTGTTGTCAGTCCCACTGGGAGTTGGTTCATGGCTGCACTCTCTCCCACGCACACCAACACACACACACACACACACACACACACACACACACACAGTACTGTACCCTTGCAAAAAAAAATACACACAACCTCACACAAAGGCCCCACAATCATTGGCACGTGAGTGTGTGCGCCCCACCGAATTCTCATACCCCCGTCCCTCCTTTTTCAAACACCATCACTGCTAACTCCCACGCATCTCACACACACGCACACACTGGCACCAACAGTAGGCACGTGGCTATGTGTGTGCTGCTCATTAGGCGATGATAGATTTAGTAAGCTTGACTTTAGGCCCTGGGAGAGCCTTGAGGTAAAATACACCTAATAAGAAAGTATGACAGAGACTCAAACACATGCACCGACACACAAACACACACATACACACACTCCCAAAATGGTGTTCATCACTCTATTCATTAGTCAAATGTGGGTGTCAAAGTGAATTAATGTTGTTTACCGCACCTGTCAAAAGTCTGCATTATTTGCAGGTGGAAGTCCTTCCCTCATCCTCACTCATCCTGATACCATCACACACACCCACACACACATTTTTGTCATCATTTATACCTTGATTCTCCATCGTTCCATCCCATTTGCTTCCTGGGATTATTCACATGAAATGAATGCTGTCAGCTTGCATACATGTTAACATACTCACACATAAACACATGCCAACACAATCCTCATGCACCTTTACAGACATAGATATGTGAAATTTTTCACCTGCTGAATCACATTTCAAGGAATTGGGTGCCTTGCAGCAATACGTGTGCAAGGCTCGGTTACTATTTTCAGCGTGGGAGAGAACTCACGTCTTGCAGTAGTGTATGATATTGCTGCAGTGTGTGGAAGCAGAGCAGGAATATGGAATATTTATTTTACAGGAATATTTACGAAAGTGACTCTGAGTCAAGAGAAGCTTTTCAAAAGTGGAAGACATTTGGAGAAGACAGTGGGTGTGATGTTTGTCTTTAAACAACTTTTGCGCAACATGCAGGTGCACATGGGAGGTCCGAGGGGGGGAGGGTTCGGGGCATCGTTCCCAATGATGAGCTCACCTCCGGGTGTCAGTGGCCAGCCTGTCTCTGCACAGAAAAAAAAAATTACTCTTGGCAAGACGGCCGCCCATGACCCTGCCTTTGTGGGCTGACAGGCAGAGTTAAGGAGGACAGCGGAAATCAATTGCGTTTGATGCAGCGGAGACAGGTCAGGGGGCAAAGTCAAAAATAGAGATCAAGGGGAAGATAGGCCGGCAAAGACACATCTTCTCATCTGCAATGCTGATTTGCTCTTTTCTTGCAAATGAAACATGCTCTAAATGTGAATACCGCTAAACTGACGGTAGAGGTGGAGACCTCTTTGCACTGTGTATGGCTTGTGGACCAGGAATAAATGGAAGCATGATCGATTTCCATCCATGATCTTTTGCTGCCCTTTACACTGTGATTCATCTTTTGGCTGCACAAACACAGGAAGCAGTGGAGTGATGAAAATTTATATATGCCAGAAGAAGGGACGCATTTCCTTTTGTTTTCGGGAGGTTTAACGATTTCAAGTAAGCAACCGAAATAATGTAATACAGAAATATTTTCTCACTTTGTTTGTTATGTTTGTCTGTGCCTGTCTCAGGTGCACTGGTGCTATCAGTAGAGAATCCATTCAAGTGGAGTGTCGGTTGTTTTTTCTCTCTAAAAGAGCTTAAAAGGATTAACGTTTTTTTTCCTTTTTTTTTTCTAGGTCTTGTTCAGTATATGATCAAAACATGCCCAGTGGATCTCATTAGCAGTCTGAGATAGCGAGTGTATATTACCTCTGACCATCACAAGGACTTAAATCAGCCTCACTTGGCTTTCCGTTAAAGGTTCCGAGTCTGATATGCACCATCTGATTATTCTGGGTAAATAATAAGCATGGAAATTCATGTAAACACTCACCCCCAAGTATTATGTGTTCGTCACAGTTGGAGGCTTTTTTTTTTTTTGAGGAGGGGATAGTTATATTCTGTATGATGCTTTACCGCATCTAGCTCACTTTGAGGAAAATCCATAATTTATTGACTTTGCAATTGTTTTGGCAATTCTCTGAACCATTTAAGAAACCTTGTTATTAATTATTTATTGGCTGTATTTGAATCCAAAAGAGCAGCAACGAATCCCTGGGTCTTTTGGGAGATCACAGAATAATTTATGTGCCATAGAGCTATATATTTGAGTGAGAAACTCTTGCGGTTATGTAAGAGTGTTGCTGCTGTCAGACTATATAAAAGCACCCCAGAGCCCTTACAGCTCTATGAAGAGATATTTTGGAAAACTAATTTTTTTGTCTTCCTTTAGTCATATGATTCAATGAAGCAAACCACTGGTGCTTAAATGCTAAGAGCAACAATAGGCCTTTTCTTCCTTTATTCTATTGCCTAGATGCAGTGAAGTGAGTATTACAAATACACTTGATAGCGCAAATAATCTTTTATATCTTTTGTGCCATTTATGTACAGCCCACGCAATTCAAATCGTTTGAAGCTTCATGTTAAGAACAACTCTAAGGATTGAGGATGTTGTCTTGGTCAACAATCTTGATAAAACCAAGTGCACTAGTAAGTTGGAAATAACATTTTATAGGCAAATGAAAATTTAAAAGATGCTGGTAAAACCAAAATACAAAGAGAGATTTTCCATAGAAGAAGATGAGATGCTTGCTTCCGGTGGTAAATTGCTGGCCGCCCTCCGTTTTTGTGCAGCTGGGAGCAAAGCTGATTTCACCAATCATTGTTCTGTGTCATTACCACTGAGTCACTGTTGATTGGACCTCTGACTGATCCTGATTACAGTGAATACTGCACAATCATTGTTCCCCCTGCAAGAAGAACTACATCCGTCTCAATATGAAGCTCGCTGACTTGCTCGCTGCGTAATAAGAGTTTAATTTCCGCTGAATGCTTGCCACATACGCCGACAAGTGTTATTAAGAAGTACCTTTTAATTTACACAGTGAGTGGAGGTGGTGTTTGTTCCCATTGAATTATCAGGTTCTTTAACCTTTCCTTTCTAATTGGTTTTGTCTTGATCAATACAGTAACAGCTGGTGTAATTGTATTGTACTAAATAAAAAACTCCAGCAGCCTTTTATGCATTTCAGACAAGTCATGCATTCACAGCATTTTCTGCAAAGTTACTGGAACAAATTGGATGTTGATCTGTAAGTTCATTGGCGCTGGAGTTCATAATTTCACACTCAAATGTACTGTACATCTCCTACAGAATTATTACATGCATCAAACTTGAAGGTGAAAGGGAAATGCTCATACCCTCTTGGATTATGTTCAAAGGAATAGTTCAACACACTGGGGAATACACTTATATGCTTTATTACCAAGAGATAGATGAGAACTTCAATACCACCCTTATACTGGTAGCCTAAGCCAAATATGAAACTAGAAGCTACAGATTAGAGCTTAACTTAAAATAAAGACTGGTTGCAGGGGGAAACGGCAGGAAAGTTATTACCCCCAGTCAAAAATGTCCCATTACAACAAGTTCTTAAGCACTATACTTTATGTTTGTACAGATTAAAGGGAGAATATAACTTCAGCTGAACAGTGATGACATTTGTCTAATAATACTGAACACTAAACAGTTAATTTTAGCATGTTTCTCAAATGTTATTGTAATAATAGTACAAGTAAGAGTCATAAAGTCAGTGAACTGACTCTAACATTAGCCAACATAACCCACAAATCTATGATCCACGTCTGAGATTGTCCCAGTTTGCTGAGTGTCCCAACACTAATATGATGGTGTTCAACAAACACTACCAAACTGTCCCAGTTTACATGGGCATACAGACCTTATTTTTCAATGCATAAACAAGGCACCACATCAGAATTCAGCACCGAGTGGTCTGTATGCCTGTCAGTCAATCACTGTGTCATTGTCAAGGCAATGAAAATGCTGCATTCATGGCGTCCATGGTGTGAAAAGGTGCGCTCGATAGGTGTGCTTATTGTCTGCCATCCTAAGGGTTAAAATGCCTATGGTGCATGCATATGCTCATACATTGGCATGCATGAACACATGGTACATTTAAGGGCCCAGGTTCATGCTGGGGGTTTGAATATATGGTCACCCTATGATAGTCACTCCAGACCAAGTAAAATTGTAGCAGCAGACCACTGAATGTGTTAAACTGAGCAACCATGTTACATTAAATTCAATTTTTTCTTTGTAAGTGGAAGATAGTGTTATTTGTTTATTCAAGAGTGACAAAGTCCTACTTTAAACAAGCAAATTAAGTGAGTTCAGAGGTGTTTTTTTTCTTCACCTTTGGATGGGGGCCCAGCTAGCTGTTTCCCCCTGCTTCTAGTGTTTATGCAAAGTTAAGCTAATCGCCTGCTGGCTCCTTTCATATTTAGCAAACAGATGTGAAATTACTATCAAATCTCCTCATCTAGCTTTTGGCCCGACAGCAAAAAACATTTTTCCTAACTCACAGTGTAACTTCACCAATTTAGTGATAAGAACAATTGAGTCTCCAAGTTTCCACTCCAGCTGGTCATGTTTCAAACTGTTTCACTGACTCCTGGCAAACAAGATCAGATACGAGCAGTTTGTCCTGAAAACAAACAACGCCTCAAATCTATCCCCGATTACAATTCAAGTCACACTTTGACATTAGCTACAAGAAATGCCTCGGGCCGCTGGAGTTTGTTTGCTACAGCAGGCAAAGGTCAAGTTCAAACTAATTTCCTCATCATGAGTGAAATCAAGTCAGTAAACATCAGCATTTAATTGATGCGTGGTGAAAACAGGCCCATATAAATACCTTCAGAAAAACCTCCAAAACATGGAGCATTTTTTTTGTCAGTTGGTAAAAAAATATCTAGGCGATTATGAATATTTAGAGGTTTGTAAAAATTTAAAGTGTTCTTTCTTTTGGCTGAATATTTCATTTATTATCATTTATTTTTAAGGCAATATAGCTGGCTCACAACTAGAAACATTATTTTATTTTTGGTGCCAAGAACATGATTAAGCTTTAGGCTATCGCCCGTGGGTGTCACAACAGGAAATTAAACTAACCCTGTGTTAGAGGTACAGAGACAAGGGTGTACACACAGATAAGATGAGGTGTGTGTGTGTGTGTGTTTTTGCTTGTGTGTATCAAATCTAACCTGACCAAAGATGTCAGGTAAGATAATCCTCTACATTAAACCCTCACACGCTTACTGTGCTTGAAGATTTTTGGGTGTCCCTGTCTTCTTTAGTCCTCACTGGGATGATTTCAGAGACATGACCAGAGAAATAAATCATGGGGAGGATAAAGTGTGAGGTGAGGTGGATTAAAAACAGAGCCAAAGAGAGAGAGAAAGAGAGAGAGAGAGAGAGAGAGAGAGAGAGGGAGATGCTACCATCAACTGCAGCAGAAAAATGAGCGAGCAGAGGAAAAGGGGGAGGGCAGAGTGGTGGTGAGGGACAGTGAGGGAAGCTGGGGAAAGAGAGAGAGAGAGAGAGAGAGAGGAGAGAGAGAAGGGGAGGCGGCATCCTCTCACTGCAGAGTCTTTCATTGATAAAATAGCGCTGGTGGGAGGCAGAGGACTGCAGCTGGACGCGCCACACACGCCTCATCATGCTCTCATACACACACTTCCTGGGTGTTTGTTTACAAGCTGACACCACGGCGGCATCAGTGCATTCGCTCACAGTGCACTCCATGCAACTGCACCACTGAGAACACACACACACGCTCATCACTCACAATGACACGCTCTCATTGAAACGGACAAGAACATCATCGCAGACTCCCCCTCCTCTCATCTCCACCTTCTTCTGGGTGGGTGGGCTCAGTTCAGAGACAACAGGGAAGGGACACCTGTAACTGAGGAGCAGGAGTTTGGTGTATCTGCTCTGGGATCAGCTCTTGGAGGAGTCCTTGGATAAAAAAGGAGCTGTTAAAGCTGCAGCGGAACCAGCCAACACACCGGCATAAAGGTACAGACTGATACAGTATATAGTACATGCATTTATACACAAACACACACTTAGCAGGGATATGTAGACACACTCAGCATGTGGATACACTCACATGTGCATGGATAAACTTCACACACACATCAGGCAGTTTAGCAGTCAGATGCTCTCTGAGTGCGGTGAGACTCCTGGCTATACACAGAGCTGTTTTCCTCCTCACAGCAACAGGAGCTGGTACCTTCCTTCTCTCCTCCTCCTCTCCCCATCTTTTTGTGTGCATCTCTCTCCTCCAGTTTCTGTTTTTGCTTCCGCCCTATCTTCATCTCCATCCTGACACCCAGTTGTTCCAGTAATTTCGCTCTCGTTGCAACATCCTGCCTCTCCCCCTCACATTCTGCTCCATCTTCCTCCTCCACCTCCACCTCCTCTCTCACCCACTCTCGCTCGCCTCCTCCTCGCATCCTCTTTGTGCCACCTCTCCCTCTCTCCCTCTCTCTCTCTCCCTCAGCACAGAGGCATCACTCTCATTTGCTGTCCCGCGCTTGTGTCGGCAGAAGCCACAGCTTTTTCTCCCCATGCCTTAGACAACTCTCCTTCTCTCCCCTTCAATCAGTCTGTCCGTCATCCTGGGATCTACGGAGGCAAGCGGAGTGCCGGTGTCGGCCATGAAGCTGGTTAACGGGGGAGGAGGAGGAGGAGGTGGAGGTGGAGGTGGCGGGGGAGGTGGAGGAGGTGCAGGAGTGGGAGGAGGGGGAGAGAAGACAGCCTTTTCCTTTAAGAAGTGCTCAGCTTTCCAGTTTGTCAAGAGAAAGGTGAGTTTGGGTGACACACACACACATACACACACACACACACACATTTTTGGGATGGATGCGGGATGCATCTGTGAGTGTGTGCCTACACATGCACCTATACAACCTACACAACCAGAGTGAAAGGTATTTTGGCTGAGAGAGGAGGTGTCACAGCCGGAGTGTTCCCTTGCTCTCTCTCTTGTGTGTGTGTGTGTGTGTGCCAGAGATGATGTCATAGTGAAAGCTAAGCCGTGTTAATCAGGCAAGATTCAGCTCCCTGTGTATCTGTGTGTGTGTGTGTGTGTGTGTGTCTGTGCGTGCTCCAAAAGACTGTTGCATTATGGAGCCCACAAGTGTCTGTTGTGTACAAATCGTGACATCACTGAGCTGGCAAGCCCCTGTAGTTTAGATCTACTCAGCATATCCTGCATTATGCTGCAGTGCTGTCACAGGGCTCATTTCCCGTGCGATGTTAATGGTTTGCATCAAATGCTTCTCGTGTTGGTGTGTTGGTGTAATGAAAGTGTGCGTGTGCTGACTTTTCCAAAAACTAAAGTACAATCCGGCGATTTAATGGACTACAAAACTGCACTTGGAAGACATTTGGTGCAGCTTTCTAATTAAGCATACTTAATAAAGGTTTTATAAGTTGTAACTATAGGCTTTAGTAATGGTCAATAAATCATTTATTTTGTAGTATAACTGGTGTGTTTCATTAAAGCTCTTTTCAACTAGGAATTTATTAACGTTTACAACTGCAGACCCCCATCCCACCCAAGTAACATTCAAATCACAGTTACTTTTGATATTAGCAGTAGTGTAATAATATCATTCATGTGTCTTAGAGTATTTGATTAAAGCGTTATGCTTCTTGAATGGGCTATTAAAGTTAAACGTTGAGTAGTTAACATTTGTAACTGCAGTCCTGATGGCTTATTATAAAGTGAGTAACTCATGAAGCCCTTATAATTGACTTAACCTCTTTCTAATAACCCATTGAGGCTGCAGTTATAAATGTCAGTAAGTCACTGATAAAGGGTTACTTAAAATGGTCGCTTGCCTCTACATAGAATGAAAGAAAAAGCTGGCTAAAATCAAAAAGTGAGATTTCACAATCAGACATCTAAAAGTTGTTACACTTAAAGTTATTACTGGTTTGTTACTGCACCATAAAGCATTAATACATTGTTTACAACATTATTGAAGCCATTAGTTACAACTTGTCTTATAAGAAAGTAGTAGATGTCCCTGTGCTTAGAATATATACATTCATTTTAAAAATAACAGATTTGAAACATTTTTTATCTATTTATCTATTTTGATAATTGAGTAATCATTTAGTTATGTTTAATTTTAAGTATAATTTTTAAAAGTAATCTTCTTTTCTAGTTCTCCCAATTCTCCATGATTGTTGATGATGTCAAATTGGGCTCTTAGAAATTGGGACAGTGGGTACATTTTAACTACTTTTTGACATTTTACAGACCAAATGATTTATCGATGAGGCGAGAAAATAAAATGGCAGATTAACTGAGAATAAAAACAATGTTGTTCAGCCGTGAACAGATAAATACAATCTGTAAGAGGCTAAAGATCTATTAAAATATTCATGTTAGTGATGCTGGTAATCCTTGTGCTCAGTGGTTTTTTAAGTAAATTACAAACAATACATCTATTATATTAGAGTAAATAGAAAGAAAGAAAATAGAAAAGCAACAGTATTTCAAGAGAGGTGATGCACAAGGCTGCCAAACTCAAATGTGAATTACTGCAAAACTGGCCAACATGAGCAGGAGTTTGTTGGATTTGTGGGCTCCGGTGTCATCTAAACCTCCATTGGCGTTTGTTCACTCAAAACATGGCAACAAGCTTGACAAACAGTTCGACTTCTGCTTCCTGAAATCTGAATAATTTGCAGCCGATTTACACAAGATCAAAAGAAAACACGGAGCAATATGACTGCGGGGTATGGCAGGAAGGAAATTACTAACACTACTCGGCTTGGGGAGGAGAGGTGGGTTGATGCATTCACTCAATAATCACTGTATTGCTTTGGGAATATGGCCCAGCATTATTTTTTCCATTACCCAAATGGTGTAATATAATAAATCAGATAATAAAGTAAGGTTTTATTGCACAGGTTACCACATTTTCAGCCTTAGGGAGTGAATATGTTGCGGGAAAACAGAAAAATGGGAACAATCAAAGTTCATTTATGTACTTGTTAAACATATAGATAGAATGACATGTATTTTCTTGCGTGGCTCTGTCATCAATGTGGGTTCTTGCTCGCAGTAGAGGCGTCCAAAATGTGTGTTATTGAGTGCGTTGGTCTCAGATGGTGTACAGTATGGTGTGGATCACTGATGACTCGGCTGGTTAACATGAGCAGATTGTGTTGTGTTAACACCCACGCACACAAACACACATGCACTCCCACAGGCACATTCTGCTGCAACGAGTCTCCCTTGGGATTTTGAAAAGAATGCATAAATATTTATCAGTAATTAAGAGCCTGGGGATATCTATCTATCATCTATTCATCATTCTATCTATCTATCTATCTATCTATCTATCTATCTATCTATCTATCTATCTATCTATCTATCTATCTATCTATCTATCTATCTATCTATCTATCTATCTATCTATCTATCTATCTATCTATCTATCTATCTATCTATCTATCTATCTATCTATCTATCTATCTATCTATCTATCTAATGGAATTCTTTGGCTGGTCTTGCATTTCTTTTGCCTATTTTTGTGTAAAACTGGCTTTCCTTACATGTGACACCATAGCAAAAAAAAGCTTCCAGATATGCATCAGCACACGGCACCAAATCAGAATTAATGCCTGCTGTTGTTCAGGGTTTATTTGTCTGGCTATTTGTGTCTAAATAAGCCTAATCACATAATGGGGAGAGTCCAGACAGACCAGTGGATCATACAGATGAGTAAGGGAAATGATGGAAGAAAATATAAAATCAAGAGCTGTGTGTATTTATGTGTGTGTGTGGGAGGTGGGGCGGGGGGTGGGGGTGGGTACACACTGTACTTTTCAGGTGACGTCTGATGAGAAAACATAGACATTACTGTTGCTCCAAACTCATTATTTGGGCAATCAGGGGAATTTTGGAGTTTTGGGATGTGACATTTTCAAAATTACTTAAAATACGGCCAACACTTTTAAAGATATGAAGCGTTATGCACAGACAAGCAAACCCATGAATCAATCTGCAATGTATAGCTCTTCTCTAAGTTTTAAAGTAGGCTGCTGAGAGGAAAACACGACGCTACCGCTGTGAGCGCTGTGCATTTGTGCCTGAGGTGAATAAGTGTAAATGTTCGGATGACACCTTTCATTATTTTCATCGTCAGCATGACACGTTAAACAAGAGGTATGACAGCTCTCTGTTTGATCCGTGGAGTAACGCCAAAACATTTCTCACTCCACTTTGAATGTGACGACAAGCAGCAAGGGAAAAAGAAATCCTATAATTGGATTTAACATCAATGATGTACACTGTGAAATGAAGAGATGTGTGGTATTCTTTTTTTAAGGTGTGTGTCATCTGACTTCTGTGCTAGTCCTACGGTAGCAGGTTTGTTTTTGCTGTGACCTGCTGGAGTGTTTTTCCAAGTCTGTTTTCCTTTAGGCCCGACATGTCTTGACATGCTGTCTGGCCACCATCTTCGACTTAGGGCATTCAGTGTCAGCGTGTGTAGGCATGTGTGTGTGTGTGTGTCACAGCTGTGTGGACTTTGTGCTGCTCAGTGACACAAGCTACTACCCTGTGGTGTGTGTTTGCTAAATGTTCGACTCACGCAGCAGGGTGATAAGGCCTCTCGTGCCTCTATATTTCATTCCCCCAAAACACACACACACACACACACACACACACACACACACCAGGTATTACTGTTAGTGACTGTGCTTTTCGGGGAAGTCTTAGTCACTGCAGGAGTGATGTGTTTGTGCAATGCGCTTACATGTGCCAACTTGCACATGTGTTGGCGATATCTCACCTTGGCTCACTCACTGGTACTGCGTGGCAGCATGATGTAAACATCTGTTGGTGGCAAGGATAAAAACGGGCTTTAATTTGTGATAATTTATCAAAAGAGCCACATATGGGTTGAAGTCCTGTTTCTACAAGTTTTTCAGAAGTATTTTTGACATCAAAATCAATTCAAGCAAGGCAAGGACAGAGATGTCTACAACGACCAAAGACAAGATCAGACTAGATGGAGTTTGTTCTTCCTCATATTTGAGAGTGGCATCAGCATTGTTCCCTGTATCATCAACATGCGACAGGTGTGTGCATATATGTCATTCTGTGTGTGTTTCCTCTCTGGATTCATGTCTTCAAAGTGTGTCAGAGCAGAGAAGCCTTCTGCGCTTCTTTGAAGTGCATCTCAGTGTATGTGTGTGCGTGTGAGTGTGTCCTCTTGTGTCCTCTGACATGTAATCAGGGATAACATGAGAAACTCCTTTTTCTCTGATCAAAGGAGCAGCTGGCAGGTGTGACAGTGTGTGTGTGTGTGTGTGTGTGTGTGTGAAGGACCTGTGTGAGTACTTACAAAAACACATGAAGGTGAGAAGAAGGTAAAAGTGAGCCCGGCTTTTGACCTAAACACTTTTTTGCTGCGCAGGTACGAAGATGGATGAGGAACCCCAAGGTGAGCGTGGAGAAGGCTCAAGGGAAAGGCCTCCTTTACCCGTGTCCAAAGTGTCCGCTTGTCGACGACCTGTGGTACACACACTTCCCCTCGCCTTATGGCTGCTGTCACTACGGTGGCCTGCAGGGGGGCCAGTACTACCACCAGGAGCCGTGCTCGCCATGCCCTGCCAGTGGGCAAACCGGTGGCCATGACAAGAGCAAGGGCTGCAAGGTAAAGGGGAAAAACAAACAGAGCCAGAGTGTGTGTGTGTGTCTGCCTCCACCTCTGAGTACCATTTGTCACCTGCAACAAATACACATTATGGCAACTGTTTTATTGTGAAGAAATATACACAGAATAAAGCACAGGACATGTAGAATATTCTCATTTTCAGTTCATGAACCTGAACATACTGTGATCTTATGATCTTTAGTAATTATATAAAAGGTTAATGTGATTTTGAATGAGGTTTTCCTACCGCTGGCACAAAAGTTCCTGTTTCACCTCTGCTTTTTATTCGACACCCTTAATGTTGGAGCAAGTAGATGTTCATATAGTGTATATGGGATATTATTACACTGTGTTTCACAATAAACTGCAGGGCAATTCTTAGTAAGGGGTAAATGAGGTTCATGGGGACAGTGTGACCTGTTTGATGGTGTGTGCCACACAGAAAAGAAATTCACCCCCCTCATCCCTGCCATCCTCATCATCACAAGTCCCCCGCTCAGGCCTGCAGATGCAAATATATCCACAAACAAACTCCCAACGCCCATTTACACTCATTGAAATAAGTCAGGGAAGCCAATTAGGCACTAACAGGACTTTAGACATTGTTCTGTTTGCCTTTGTTCTCCGTTTAAGCTCCACCACGAGTGTTGTTACGTAACATAAACACTGGGGTGACTGAAGACCGGGGTGTTTTTCAAAGACCCCCTCGCTGTTGTTTTCCACCACGGGCTAGTGTTTCTGAAATGAGAGAAGCAGGCATAAGTGAAGCAGAGAATATGAACATTGTATTAAGTTTACAAAAAGAAATGACAAAATGAACGCCAGCGCATGGAACAGCTGTTAACAAACGCCTTGCCCAAACACACACACACACACAAGTTCAATCACATTAATGCTGCTTGCAGGTTGTCCTTGGTTATGCAACTGCAATTATAATAGCTATCCCACTCATATCAATCATCATACCCATCAATTGGTTTCCCACTCATGTGTGTGTGTTTCTCCGGTCCCATGGGCGACAGGAGAGAATGAGTCATCGCTGTCCCGGCGAGACAAAACCACACTGTACTTTGCGTGTTTACATGTGAGTGAGCGCGCCGAGGAACGCTGTCGAAGTGTGTAAGAATATAAAAACAGGGCCATGTTGTTGTCCATCACTCCGTTCTCTTTCCCGCAGCCCCCATTTTTTTTTATTTTGTTTCATTTTATTCTGGTTTTCTCCCAGGCCGTTCTGTCTCGCTCTATCTCTCCATCAATTCCACCTCTTGCCCTCACAACCAATAGATCTGTCACTAATGTCTCACTGGAGATAACCGGTGTGTGCGTGTGTAGAATTAATGGGTGCTGCAAGGCGAGGTGGGAGTCGGCTGAGAGTGTGTGTGTGTGTGTGTGTGTGTGTTGGGGGTGGGTTAAAGAGGACTGGGCCCTGTGGTGAGTCATAGCTAGTTTTCACTGCAGAGTGTGTGTACATTTGTGCGCCTGAAGTCAATGTAAAGCCCATGTGGAGTTAAGCAGGACTGACCAAGACCAAGACGTTATGAATGATTGACAGAATTCAAACTGGAAATTTACAACACACAGCGGCAGTCAGGTGCAGATTCTAAATATGGGCTGAAACACACTCTTCCTGTGTTTGACTTATTGTGGCATTGCCAAATACTCCACAACAAAGAATTCAGCACACAGACGTCATGTTCTCTACTGTTCCCCTGCATACTGTACCATATCTCGGCACACTCTGTCCAAACACTTACATGTCACAAGTCAGACCCTCGAAGTTGGTTTGCCAAGCCCTTGCAGAGCGTGACACTTGTTCAACAAATGGAACAGTAACAGAAACATTTTCCCTGGCATGCCAAACACACTGCTCTGCTCTCGAGGGGGTGTGGGTCACCCACGGGCCTGACACAAATGCAAATGAGCAAAGCGTCGCTGTGAAATTTGCCAGCCCATCAAAGTGAACCGTATCACTCGCTGTCTAACAAGTGTCTCAGACTTTTACTTAAGAAAGCAGGGCGATGACGCTGAGAGGCTGCTGTCACATTTCGGGGGAGGCTGGGATGAATAAGACAGCAGACGTTGACAGACAATGTACTCAATGTGCAGAGAGAGAAGGGACAGCTCCGGGGACATTTGCCATTGTCGGATGCCATGCTCTTTATTTTTTTTATGCTGTTGTACATCCAGAAACATTTTTGCCTTAAGTGTCCTGAGCCTTTGAATACTGAATGTTCAACTTTTGGTCCTGCCCACTGTAGCTTATCTACATTACACTCATTGTGAGCAGAAGCTTTTGAAACTGTACTTGGCCGCAAAATGCAATTGTTTGTTGCCAGATGAGCTGTTTCTGAACTGAAATGAAAGTTTCCCCTAACCCCTTAGAGGCAATAAATAAATAAATTATGAACTATTCAATATTTGAATTAATATAAGGACATATACCTACGTTGTTCTCTCTCCAGAAAGACTTCCCTGACAGATTGCCAACCTCCACCTCCACCTCCTCCTCCTCATTAAAACACCATCACAATGCTCTCTTTGTCTAATTACAAAGCATCAGCACCATTTAAAATGCAGGTAGCTTAGCTTAACCTTGACCCAGCACTTTGCATAGCCTTGACCCCACTGCAGCTAGTCTATCAGAGCCAAAGCTAATGTAGACCAACTTTATAGCGCCGATCTTATTATATGACGAAATCAGTGTACTAAATTTATGACACCTGCATTTTTTCCAAAAGGCGATAACTGCAGAGGAAATGAGGGAGGAGAGGAGGGGTGTTTTACTGTAAGTAGGAGGAGGAGTGACGAGTGACGGGGCTGTTTGGGAGAAATTAGAATTAAGAAATGGACAAAGGGTAAATAATAATGAAGTGGAGAGGGAAAACAAGGGCAGTCGAGGGATTGGTGGAGCTGAGGGGGAATACATAAATGGGGTCAACGGCAGCGATAGAGAGAGAGAGAGAGAGATGAGAGGAGCTGAGAGGACAGTTTTATTAAAAGATAGAGGATGAGGTCAGAGCATATGCCCTGCTGCCTGAGCATGACCAGAAATCAAAAGCATATAAATCCTCCTGATAAGGACGTCCTGTCCTGTCCCATGTGCACAACAACAGACAGTCAGATACTCACACACACACACACACACAGCTAATGCAAACACAGCTTTTCCACTAATCTCTTATATCAAGCCTGTACTGTTCTTGATGAAGACTTAATCAAAAATGAAAAGAACATGAACTTCTGCTGACTGCTGGTTGTCCTGGCATGTTATCTCTCTTCTCTCTTGTCGTATAATTTCGGTACTTTTTTTAGAATCTCACAGCGACTTCAGTAACACAAATTACAGTGTGTTTTGTACGTACAGGGGACCAATGAAAAGCTAACTGGAAAGCTTTATTTTCAGACTTACACTACAATAAGGGAGCTTTCTCTTACATTTTCAGACACCAATGGATTTTTTTATGCCTCGATTTGGGGGCCAATTTGGGGTCAATCAAAATTTTGTGGACTTTGAGGGATGTAAACAGGAGGTACAATATTCCCACAGAGTCAGTAAGTTTAGGATCTGGAGGCCGCAACTTTAGCCCTGTATTTTTAACCCACAATTATTAACTTTTTTTTAATTTATTTTAGCACCATTAAAATTATCTGACATTATCTGTTGTCTATCAGTTCCTGTTTGCCATGTACCAATAATGAGGAGTGGCTTTCAGAAAGTTATTAGCCTTGACACATCAGAGTTGGTGATATTCTCAGGAAGTGGGAGTCACACTGAATATGTGTGTCATGTGTATCACTAAATTATTCAGCTGCAGTATATTCTGAATATTGTAATCTAGAGTTCACTTCTTGATCATATCATCAAGCCAGCAATTGGAATCTAAACTAAACCTAACAGGAAAATGCTCCTTTTATATTCTATGTGTGTTATATAAGCTCATACCCATTACCTAACTTAACTTTCCTTTATGGCCTGTTCTGGGTATAGATGAGGTGATAGTGTTCTTAATAAGTCATTGTATTTGGTATGGTTTAAACACCAACCTTACCCAGAAAGGCCTGACCCACACCCACCCATTTGTGTTTACTGTCCAAAACCCATTCATGCAGAGGAAAAAGAGAGAGAGAGAGGGAAGGGCAGAGGAGGACAGAAGGAAGGCAGGGAGTGAAGCACAGAGGACCGGGGGTGAAAAAATCCAAGGAGATGAGAGAAGCCAAGCGTGTCCAACAAGAGCAGTGATTTTTATCTACTCCCATGCAGGCTGAGAGATGTTGTTGACTATTGATTAGATCTCAGCTGAAAGTGGGGGGCGAAAAACTGCATATGAATTCCTAAAATTTGCTTGGATGCAGAAAAGGCTTTACCTCATTTGTCAGAGAAGTGAGCTCACCTTGTTAATGTTTTGTTAGAGTCAGCTGGAGCAGAAGCTTGATCATGCTGTACCTTTGTCCTCACAGTCAAAAACACCCAGTGGGTCAGTGGCGATTTAAAACCTTTATCCTCATGTCTAAGTTGGATGCAGAGACAAAACAGAGGGAGATGACCTGTGACAAATCCACCTCTCTTGCTGTCCCTCGGCAGTGACAGGGCCCTGCAGGCTAAGCTCTGTACCGTGAATGCTAATGCATTGTGCCTGAGTCAGTGAATGAGACCGGGATGAGGCAATGATGGTGGGTTTATTCAAAGATCCTGTCAAGTGAGACCTTGAGTACAAACACAATTCAGGTGACAAACCAGGAGGATTTGGGCCCTAGAAATGCACACATCTTTGGCTTACATGGTGGCAGTTAACATTGTCTTCTTAGAAAAAGATTACCCACTTCTTCGGGGCACGAGGTTTTCTCTGTAATGTGAGAACGCATTTCTGCCGGACTTTGAGCTTCAGACTTTGGTTCTTGACGTAGCCTTATCTGTGAAGTTCCTTAGCTGTGCTTTCTGAGTGGCTTAAGGGAGCTAATGGTTAATGACTTGTGTGTCATATCCAAAGATTCCACCACTTTACTGGTGACCTTTTAATGGCACTCCACTGACGTCTTCGAGGTAAGGACATGAACTGTGGACTCAGGCTATCTGTTTAAATTTAAACCATGAACAATGGATGGAAAATCATGACTTGGTACTGATTCATCTAAATGTATGAAATGCCATTTTTTTCCACAAATTTTTAGGTCAATATAAGAAGATTAAGAAGATAATAAAATCCAATACAACAGCAGAAACTGCATCTACAAAATGAGACTGTCTGGCACAGTCTCAGCACAAATGCATAATTTATTGCAGGGTTGTTATCTTGGATAACTACAGTAGGTGCAACTAATGAACCAGTGAACTTTGTTGTCTCTCCAGACCAACTCTTGGTCTTCTTCTCACTTGCCAAAGCAGCCTTGCAAAAACCTCTCTTGAATTCCAGCTTTAGTTGCATGTGCCATGAATTGCATTACTGTCAAAGCGGTTTTCGGCTTGCACTGGGAATAAAAAGGAATTAAGATGAACGGCCCACAAGGTCCAATTATATTTGATACAAAGAGTTACACAGGGAGTATTGGGAGCCAAATCCCCTTCCGAGTTGTTGGCTTGTCATGCATACTGTACCAATACCAGGGAGAACATGCTTCTCATTCCAGCCTCCTGTTTGCACTCTTTTGAATGGTCCGGCTAATTGACTCAAAACTTTCTCTTGTCCTTGTTAAAGACCTCAGCACATGTTCTCTTTCACTCCATATAAATGCCACAAGTCAGAAACCCCTGACTCTTTTAAATTCTGTGCTTAGTAATGAAAATGGTGAGGTGCCAGCTTAGCGTTGGTATAAAGCCAGCTTGCATCATCAAACTTCCAACTCCTACTTGAGCTCCTGGCAACACCTGATAGCCTTAGCTGATTGGCTGGTGAAAACCTGGACATACATTTCATTCATACATTAATATTCCTTTAATTAAAATCATACTGTATATCCTTTAATATCACTGCATCATCCATTGCCCTCCCTATTGTAATGAATCTTGTTATGACTTCTCCCTCATCTGATTTAAACATAATGTAAGCATCATTTAAATGAGGGTACTCTCCCAGGGTCTGGAAAGAAGTTCTAAGCCACCACTGGTTAGCATAAACTTAGCAATGGAAAATTGCTAATCCTTTGCTATTCTTTTGTTCCAAAGCCAAGTGCTCTGGCAGTGGAAGAATGTGGTAGGAGTAATAAACTTGGAACTGCCTCTCTTGCATGATGTCTCTTCTTTGTTCACAGTAGATGTATATACACACCAGAAAATGGCTCAGTGTATTTGTTCCCATTTGCCACTGCAGCATTATACAGGCTTTCTCTGCCAAAGCACAAAAAAAGAGATAAATAAGCATAGAAAAGGCACTGCATACATTGGCTGCAGTTTCCTGGATTTGTTGTGATACGGGGGATGTATAAATTAGCTTTGTAGTGTTTCACCTGACATGAGCTATAACAAGCTTGAGGGGGGCTGAAGAACAGACAGATTGTTTCTCATCCCGACTAACCTGTGTCTGGTTTGATGCAGATAACAAAGCCATTCGACGTATGTGGTGAGGGAGACACAGATCAGTGTGACTGCATGCCATGTGATGAGACAGACAACACTTACAGGGTTTCGATTCAGTAGTGATTGCAAAAATGGGTTAAATGATAAGGACAACTGGTATGAAAGATAATTACATAAGTTACGTTACATAAGAGAGGATGGTGTCATTCTTTTCCCAATTAAAATATAAAGTTTGGTACATTAACTGACATAAGATGTCAAATAATTATGATGTAGGATATATTCAGTGTATAATTACTGACTCAAAAGGTAAACAAACGTCTGTATCAGTTTACACACCTCCTGTGGATTAAGTCCCCCAAATCAGGGAGATCCACTGGCATCAATACCTCTCCCTCATGTTCCCCCTCTCCTCCTTTCTTTCCCCTTCTCTCTGCTGACCTTGGCCCACTTGAAAAAAAAAGGGAGCATCCTCTCTTCTGAGTCTCATTGTGAGGGAATTTGGGAATTATTGTTGTTCTAATCTACCCTGGGAAACCGGCTAATCCCTTCCTCCATCTTGATGTTCCAGAGCTAATGCCAGAACTGCTGCGCTACAGAAGCTCAGCAACAGCCCGACTGTGCAGTGTAACTTCTTCTATTCACAGACTCAGCTCTATTGAAACTGCTTTGTGCACTGAGGTTTTGGGGCTTATGGCTCACGCTCGACAACAGAATTTAGAGTTGACCTGATCTACTTCCACATGGACAATACGCTTACTCATGGCATTACTAGAGAACAACAAGCTACTGCAGTTGTTCTTTACAGTAAAAAGGCTTGAACCTGTTTGCCTTACTGTTATTCCATTTCTAGTGCTGGTCAGCCGAAAGACTTTGCCTGTTTTTGTTGCGCTGAATCCTTGAGATCCATGAACCAAATCCCAACGTAATGCAGCAACAAAATGGAAGATGATGCATCAGTCATATTCAAAATGCTGATCGAGATTTTGGCATGCTTGGAAACCCATGTTATAAATGGACAGATGGCACTAATATGCAGTTGCCGTATAGACAAGGCTTTTGTCTAGTTTATCACTTTCATCCAGACTGATATATCTCTACAATCATTCGACTGCAATGCAGTTTGACATTCATGCTCCTCAGAGGATGATGATGGTGATCTCCTGACTTATGACTCATCCAGTGCCACCAGCAGGTTAATATTTGTGGTTTTGGTTCAAATGTCTTCACAACAATGAGAAGGATCACTTTGGTTTAACTGAAAACCTGAAAATAATGACAATACCATCACCCTCAACAAAACTCTGTGTTCAATGTTAGTGTAAATATAGCTACCTCAAAAGCCTGCTAAACATCAGTGTGGTAAAAAGCTAAGTACAGCCTCACAGAGTCACTAGTGTTGCTGTAGACTCTTAGTCTTGTTTTTGAGTGCAGCTATTCACAAATTTACACAAATCTAAAATAAGATGAGCCACGTCTGTTATGCAGTGTTTTTAAAGTCATGTTTTTACCTTTCGCAAATTTAGTCAAACTGTGCTTATGCGATGCGAAATGTTTAGCTTGTTTTGACTATTCAGTGAGATATGAGGTGAGGCTCAATGTCAAAACAAAAGAAAACGAAACAAATCTCATAATAGCCCCTGCAGTTAGTACATAGGCCCTGTGCTACATTCTCCTCTTTCTGTGTATATAAATATGATAAAAAGAGAGAAAGAAATGGAGAAGATGCTAAGAGAGTCCAGGGAGAGGGCTGCTTTTTAATTCCCGAGAACAGTTGCAGGGGTTGAGGCACAATGGATGACCATGAATATTAATGTTTTGCCAGGAAGGCTGGGTTTAGAGACCTTAGGATTTAAAGATGAAAAGAGTTACGACCTCAGAGGATGAGGGCCGCAAACTCGAAACCAGCTTTTGGGTCAATGCCCCGATTTTGAAATCATAAACTTACCCTTCGGTCTATTTCCTTGTTCAACAATAACATCACAGTTCTCTCTCCGCCCTGCTGTCTTGTTTCTCAGATAGTCGCTCTTGTTTTTCAGGTTGACTCTCCCTCTCTCTCTCTTTTTCTTTCTCTGGCTCTAAACAATATTTCTGAGGCTTAATCTCCCATGAGACACACTGTAGTTGGCGTTTGAATTGCATTTGGACTGTCTGAATCATAGGTCTTTGCCTCTATACCCATTTGGATCTGACACCCCCCCGCCCCCCTTTACTCATTCATTTTAGGACCTGTGTTTGCGATCTAAGAACTGAAACGGGGAAAAGAAAGACAGAAGAAAGAGCAGTGACCTTGGTGTTAATGAGCAAGTCTTATCTTTGACAGTGAACAGGACGGCTTATGTAAGACTCTCATTCTCTCTGTTTATCTTCTTTTTTGTCTTTCAAACATATTTCTCTTTGTCTCTGTATCTCCGCTTGCACCTCATTCCCTTCTTGTACTTCATGATTCCCCCCTCCGATGCTCTCTCCCCTCCCCTCATTTCATTACTCTTTGATGCTCAGACATATGTGGGACATCACACAGCCCGTTAGAGGTAGAGGAGCACACCAAGGAGAGCTGGTAGAGGACAGCGCAAGGAAAGGCTGCCATAGGAAGGCTAATAACAGCACCACAAACGCTGTCCTCATCTACTGTGTATTGTATGCCAGCAGCTGTAAATCAGTTTAGAGAAGCTCACTACACTGTTATGTCTTTTGACAGTTTATTTTTGAGACTGTAACATTTGTTGGTTCAGTGCAATCCTATTAAATGTCTGTCAGTCACTACTGGTTTGTTTGTGACCGCAGTATCTCTGTGTCACTGCTGTGCATTTCTGTTTACACAAATGTCATTGTGATTTTCCAGACTGTAAATCACAGGGACTCATATGGGGAGGATCAATTAGCAGCATATTTATTTGGACTCTCCAATTCTAAAACTCAACCTGGTATCAGTTTACTGTTGATTACACCGGAGTCTCTTTTAATAGTTTAGAGGATACAGCGAGCTAGACAGTTTTAAATCATAACCACAGTGTTTCCACCCTAAACTGGCCTTAGTCCATGCCTCCAAACTGTAAAGTCATTGGAAGAAGCAATAAAGCTTCAAACTCAAAACTAACTCTATCACCTTAATTCTAACTAAATTGATAATATGGACGCTCAAAAGTCACATGTTTCACAATAATACTTGAAGTTGTGCTCTAGTGATTTCACTTCCATAAAGTTAGGAAGCTCACCAGAGACAGACTGACAAATTCCAAACTTTTAGCCCTTTTTATGGGGTTAACCTCAAAAACATAGTATTCTACAGGCGTCATAATGCAGGTCACGAACATCATTCAGTAGAACCATGACCACTGTTTGTGGTGAGCAGTAACATGTTATGTAGCAGTACTTGTTATGTGGTGTTTCCCTACAACGAGAACGTCACATTGTTATCAGTTGCAGCTTTATTTATAGATTTTACGTAACTTTATCAGCGACTGAAACGTTTTTTTAAGATGATGTATATAAAACACAGGCAAAGGGCAAAGAGGCGAGTATGGAGGAAGCAGAAGGAAGGGGTATGATGAAATCTGGATGTGGTGCATGTGATGTTTTTATTTCTTGATTTATGGCACTTTGTGGCTGATGTGTACATCCTGGCCTTAGAATGAGAATTTCCCTGGTGGTCCTGAGTTTATGAGGTGAAAGGACAGATCTTAAAGGAAAGGCCTTATGTAACCTAACTTATGGCAGGATCACTGTTGTTTTAAAGAGTCGGAGAAAAAACAGGTCAAAGGGCAAAGAAAGGGGTTAAGAGGACAGAGAATCTGGAAATGGCATGCAAATGTGTGTGTATGTACGCTATACTTCCTGTGCATATATTTTCTTATCCGCTGAAGGAATTCGTGGTACTTTGTCTAGAACAAGGTTCATTTAAGAGGCCATACGATAAAGAATAATTGCATAATAAACATTTAATAAACAATAAACACAGTTAATGGGTCTGATGATGAAACGGTGCAGAGAAAAATGATGTTCATGACCCACATAAAGATGCCTCCACTCTGTCATCGACCATGTTTATAATTTGCTGTTGGCAATAAAAAATGTAAATACATCCATACATACATTTATGTGTATGCACAATATGTCTGAGATAAAGAAAGATATGAATTAGTATGCAAGATGTGAAAAACATATAACTTCAAAAGAAATAAACCATTAGGGGAGACAAAATCAAACATATGGTGTGTGGGGTTAAAAATTGCAAGCATAGTAATTACAGCATTTTGATTAAAGCTGTTAGCTAGAACTATATAATAGGATGATATTTTAAACACCTTGGTAACACTTTTCGAAATGTGTTACTATTATTATTATCACTATCTTGACATTTTGATTACTAGCTGTAAACGTCTTGAATTACTGGTTAAATAAAGGTTGAAGGAAATGAATAATCTTGAATACTATTCTAGTATTGCATACTTTTGGTAAATATGTTAATTTTCTAGGGGAGAGTTTAATGAGACACTGATACCAGTCTTATGAACGTCCGTTAAAACTGAAGCTACAGCTAGCAGCCACCTAGCTTAGCTTAGCTTAACACAAAGACTCGAGGAAACAGCTAGCCTGTCTTTTTCCAAATGTAACAAGGCAAACTGTCGCTCACCAATAAACACATTTGATCTTGTGTGTTTAATCTGTATAAAAACAAAGATATAGGCTGGCGGTAAACCCTCCATAAACAGCAATTAGCCCCTTTTACATGTTTTTGTACTGACTAAGCAAACAACATATAACATGTTAATCAGTGAGCCTTAGAGGTGCTGTTAGTTGGATTTTTTTGACCTTTGGACATGACCAGGCTAGCTGTTTTACCATTTTCAGTCTTTGTGCTAAGCTAAGCTAAACAGCTAGCTGTAGCCTGCTGTTTAATGGACGAATATGAAAGTGAAATCAATCTTGTTACACTAGCACTTCATTTCCCAAAATGTGGAAATATTTCTTTAATACTTTAATTGTAATAGAAATATGTATTCATTCAATATGATTTTCTCAACTACAAATACAATATTTAATTTCCACAATATACATACATAGAGGTAGTCCTTACACACACACACACACACTGTTATGACAGACTGGTATCATTTCGTGTTTGACACCCTCAGTAATTGTTCGGATCCACTCTGTCCTTCCAGCACCGAGCTATAATTATAGTCAAGGGAGCAACCGTTCACACATGGGGAAAGTTTTTTTTTTGCACAGTTGCAAGTTTGGACTCTGATACACAGGCACACACACACACACAGTTTCTCATACATGCACACATTTCCTCACACATTTTCTCTCGCCAAATTGTGTTAATGTAGGCCAGCAGAGCAGCAGCCACTGACAGGGGCCTTGATAATACTCATTTGAAATGGCTGCAGTCACTGAACCTGCACGCTGTGTGTGCCAAGGACACCATTTACCTTACGTAACAGCCATTCTGGGTCACTGACACATCCACTTATACAATTTGGTTTCCTCAAGAACTATGTGCAACTTGACCTCAGCTTCCACTGGCCCATGTATCTCATATTTCTCTCCCAAGTCCTCTCGCCTGTGAGTGTGTGTGCTTGAAGGGTATTTGTGTTTTATGCCCGTGATATGTATTCGAGACAGCGTTGCAGGTCACATGATGATTGAGAATGCGTGTTCGTGGTGAAATGTTCCCAGGGGAGTGTGTCGCTTGCACAGCTGTCACATGAGAGGAGATTACTGCTGAGGCTGAGACTGACACACTCACTGCCGCCTGTGAGATGCAAATGTGACCCTCAAATATTTTACTCATGAAGTGGAGATATCGACTGTAGCTAACCGCTTACGTGACATCTGACTTTTCCGAAGGATTGCAGTGACCATATTTACAGTACATATGTATTTCCTTTTGCTCGGTAATATCCTAATATACCGTGTTCATTTCATCTGTGGCTATGATTGCTGTTAAAATAACAACTAAACACAATGAAACACATGTATTTTAATCCTACTACTTATAGTTTACTTTCATGTTAAAAACTAAAAGACTCCAAATTAATTGTATTGTGTATTCAATTTAAGAATCCACATTTATATTTGGCAACAACCTAATATCACCAAAGGCTCTTATTTATTCTTTAGGTATTATCTGTTAAGGGAATAACATGAAAAGGTTACAATTAGGAAGCATATCAGGTATAGGGTTAAGATTACAACCCCATGTACCTCCAAAACATGATTTCAGAAAAAATAGACCTGTTATCAGCTTTGTGACAAGTTGTGACAAGAGGTAAGAGAGAGTTTATCAGAAAAATTCAAGATCCCTAAATTTGAGGAAACATGTTTCTGTTGAACACTGAGATAAGAGTATGTTCTGTTTTCAATTAGATGGTCAATACTGATGATTAGGATTCACTTATGAATGAGAGTATTAAATCACCTGAAGAGTATTGTAATGGAAAACTGCCCTTATTATGTTGTCCTTATTATATAATCATATATAATAGTCTATTCTTTTCTCATATGATTATATAATAAGGAAAACAGATTTCCATTACAGTATGAATATGCCACTAAACTCATTAGTCACCTGGGTTCGGGTTAGAAGTACTATAAGGCAGGGAGATGCGGGTCATGTTAGACTGCAGGTATTGCAACAGGTACGCAAATGAGGAGGTTGAGGTGTTAATTACCACATAAAGTAGCTGGTTTTAAACTTTACTGGCCGAATGAAAAACTCAAGTTATCCTCATCTACAGGTCAGGAAGTGGAAGATGCTGGCTCGGCATCATGGCGACGCCACAGGCAAGCAGAAGGAGTCCGAGTCAGATGTCCACCTGTGCAGCTGTCAGTCCTGGGGGATCCACGCCTCGCCCCTCCTGGCCAGCCCCGTCATGCTGGAGTGCTCCATCTGCAGTGGGCCCTACATCAGCTACACCCTGGAGGATACCTGGCAGCCACGTCAGCGCACACAGGCAAGTTTATTCTGCCTATAGCTAATTAAATGACAGGTAGCAAACACTAATTAGCTACAGTAATCAGTGGATCCCAAAGCAGGGGACTTCCAGGTGTCCTTGAGGGAAGATTTCAAGAAATCCCCAGAGAAAGAAAGGATCGTTAGTGTGTTTATTATATTATACGATAGATTGTTTTCACTCTGTTTTCTCAGGTGGTTAATTATATGATAACACCTACTGGGATTTAACTAAATAATGAAATTACTTGTTACAGGAATCATAAGACTTAAAGTAAATTAGTCAGTATGGGAAACGTTCCCATAAAGATGTGCCATAAAAGGTTGCATGCCCTTTATAAAGCTTCATTTCCATCCATCCCCAGCTGTTAGTTTCAGGTTATGCTCTTCTTCTTTGGTGCAGTTTGTGTGCAGCATAAATTGTCGTGATTTTAGAGGATGCTGCTCACTAAACCGTTTTTTTTCTCTGTACAGTTTAGCCACCGATCCTTCACTGTAGTACAAAGTGCTGACTGACATTTTTAAGGGCATTGGGGCAAATGTGTAACACGCTACTAGGTAATATTTAATTGCTGTCTGTAGGTTACTTTGCAATTCTTCCTCACTCTTACTTAACAAAACTGCCGAAAACCATTCTGAGAAAATTAGCTCTGTCACAATGTAAGAAATCATTGACAGTTTAATGTCTTCACACAAATGGATTTTCTTTTGTGCTTCTCTCTTTGATGGTAAAAAGCAAAATGTTTCTAGCCCTTTTAGTTTTAAATGTTTACCCGATGACCCACAGTCAAGTCAGACAAGCTTCTAACTCTCCTTGACCCCTACACAGAGAAGAAATATCCCACCCTCTCTCTCTCTCTTTCCCTGCCTCTGCCTTTGCCTGAGCCACTCAAACTTTCTGTCTTCTTTTGGAAACATAAATCTGTGATGAAATATTAATGAAGAGAAAGCCTAGATTCAGCATCACTATGGATACAACTCCATCAGATTGCTATACTGAATCAATAAAGAACCCCAAGGTATAGAGGGAAACAGCATGAGAGGCAGATTCAAGGAGAAAGTGTGCATGAATGGTGAAGGGATTGTTGACTGCAGAGAGATGTTGAAAGCAAAAAAGGGGGATATGAACGGTGAGCAATACGAGTGTATATGTATGCGCATCAGAGAAAAAACAAAAAAAAAAGATGATGGAAAAGCGAGGCTGCTGTCAGCTATATTAAGACTTATATGGAGATGAAATGACCAGCGTGATAGGCAGGTTGTTGAGAGCCTCTGAATGAATAAACAAACTGATGAGATTGAAACAACTCGCGCTCTCACACACACACATGCCTCGGCTTGTCTCGCTCTAAGAAAACACCCATGGGAGAATACTGAGAGCTGCGATAAGTTTTTGGAGCGGCAGCGTGGAATAGCAAACTAGGCTATGGCTATATTTAAGTCTTTCACTTTGAAAAGTCAATGACTGACAGCGACAATCAGGAAAAACTAATACATGGCGCGACGGTACGGTTTCATGGGAATGTCCTGAGATGCAAATGCCACCAGTCCTGTGACAGCTGCCAGTTATACCATGGCTGCATGTGAAAAGAAAAAGCGGCTTACAGACTTAAGACGCTACTACTGAGGCATTGTGTGTGGATGTCAGTGCACATTCATGAGTGTTTACATGCACATTTTTGAGACATTTGCCCTATTACACATAGAGCGATGTATTGCCTTTGATAACTAAATGGGACAAGTCAAAGGACAACACTTCCACACAAACACATAAACTCCAGACCCCATGCGGCGATGGAAAGGGACCGACAGTAATTGTCTGTCGTCATGTTGTGAGAGCAGAGGTTTCCCACCACTTTTCAGGACTCAAGTGACTTAATGCAGTCTCACCCTGGAAACCCAGCCTCATTAAAACACGCCATGTGGGGAACCAGCTGAAAGTAGGGCATGAGCAAGTCTGGGTCAGAACCAGTGGTTAATAGAAAAGATGCTGATTTAGAGAGCTGTTGTTCAAAACCTGTAGTTTGCTCAATGTAATCTTTTCAAAAGGATAGAAAATCAGCTCAGATCAGAGGTTTTATAGTGATTATAGTGATTTTTTTCCTTTACATAAATCACTATTATTATAGAACTAGATCATTTTTCTAGTGTTTCATAAGTAATTGAATGAAGAAAAACATTTAAATTAAAGAAAATAAAGATTCTGCATAATTTAATGTAGCAGAAATACGTTTTTTCTGCCTTCCTATCATGACGTTTCCTCACATTCATCTTGCAGCCACTTGTCAGGGAGTCAGCCTCCAGAGTGGGAACAACTGATTTATACTGTTGCTTGGCCAGCCTATTTCTTTTTATTTTATTCACCTAATTGGTACTTGAGAGAACATTATAAGCCAAAGGGCTGTACATTTGCAAAAGGCAGAACACCTATTATTGTTTAACTGAATTCAAACAAGAAAGGTGGCAGCACCGGATTGGCAGGGTCGTACAAAGAATAGAAGTGCGGTGCCTACTATGTTGGGTCATTTATGTGATGTCAATATGCAGTATTTGGACTTTTATAGAAGTAGTTGGTGGCTATTGAGTTAAATGCACAGTCTGAATCTGTAATGACAGTGTGAGTGTATCCAGCAGTGATTTATGTAGACTTTAATACAGTGTTTTGTTTTATTTTCTACATTTTTATTGCATATGTATACTGTAACATGGATTTAAATTCCACATTGAGGAAAATCTTTATGATTTTGCCCTATGACTACTATTTCCATTTGCATGTCTCTGTTGTAAGTATTCAGATTGTTTTCACTAAGTAATGCCATATTTCTCCCCCAGGCGATGGACCTGTACTACCACAATGAGTCAGACCCAGACAGCTACTGTTGCCCTGGCGACAACAGTAAGTCACCAACAACTAAGCCTGTTGTTTTGTATTCTTCCACTTACTCCCGTCTTTCCTTCTTTCCCATCCCTCTTTCACATTGTGACAAACTCTCATTCCTCCGTTATCTTTCTCCATCATCACTGTCAGTCCTGGGTCATTTCTCTTTATTATCTGCACTTCTCTTTAGTTCCACCATCAGTCCAAAGTGATCTTTTGCCATTTATTCTCTAGTCTATTTTTCACCTGTTTTTTTTTTCCCTCTTCGTCCAAACCTGATGGCTATGGGAGCGGAATAATTCAGCCTGCATGCACACATGCACACACACACACACACACACACACACACTTTGTAACTTTACCCATACCTTACCACTTGGCTCCCTAATCCAACCTCTGAGCTCCCAAGATAATGATTGTTGTTCATGAACCAAGATTGCTATTTGTTGTTTTGTGGAAACCGGCTTGGCAAGTAAAACAGTAGTTAAAGACACGATACTGAGTGGTGATCATCATGCACATGAGGCAGTGACCTTCCCGACATCTGTTTACGATTTTTGTCCATCGCTACAGCAGAAATAAGTGTGTATGTCTCTGTGCTGGTTGCTTACTGAGCATGTGTGTCACTGGGTGAGAGTCCAGCATCAGTTTACAGCCAGCATGACTGTGCGTGACTGTACTTTAATTTTCCATCATGCTCCTTATTTCTGCCATAAATCATAGTCCAGTCCAAAGTACACAATAAGTGTTCATAATGCCTTCTATTCTCTTAATTAGTGTTACCTTTACCTCTGCTAAAAATCTTGCATGTGCCAACACAGAAGCTCATGTGTGTCTTTGAGTTCACCATTACATCATTTTTCGCAGGAAAGTGAACCTTCTCTTTCATTGTGGGTTTAGAAAATTATCAAAGTCTATGCATTTTAACCTGTAAATCATAATCATAATCATATTCTAATTTGTAATGCATTTCATTGCTACTACATTATTTTCCTTTTCATTTCCACTGTTGGATTGCAATCACATAGTTGTCACTGGCGATGGAGGAAGTAGACAAGTAGAAAGTAGCAGTACTGCAAAATAAAAATACTCCTTTTGTAGTAAGTAAAGGTAACTTGAAAATGTCACTTAAGTAAAAAATACATAAGAACTATTAGCAAAATGTACTTAAAGTATCAAAAATAAAAGTAGTCATAGTTCTGAAACATGGCATGTTAATCAGTGACATATTATATCATTAGATTATTATTGCTGATGCATTAATGTGAAAGTAGTATTTTACTAGTTTTGTTGTGATGGAGCAAATTTATTGTTTCTTGTTGAATAAGGTACTTTTCTGCAGTCAGTGTTTTACGTACAGTACCTAAATAATGTACTGGTGTGGACAAGGCCAGCAGTAAAAAAAAGCAATGAGTTAAATAGACATATTTAAAGTACATATGCCTCAAACTTGTATAGAACTGGACCAAATGTGCTAAGTTGCCTCCCATCACCACTTGTCACTCTGTGCTACTGCAGTGGCATAACTTTGTGGCAGGTACCTGCTGCCCGCTGGAACACGACCAAGAAAGAAACATGACAAGAACCATATTCTGATGAAAATATTTTTCCCTGGGAGTAGTCTGCCTGTTAATTATCGCAGCTCTCAGCGTATGGAGAGTACCCCGAGCAATTAGCCAAGCCGATGACAAGCTGTTCCTGTGGCCTCGGCCGCGATGCTGCTACACCCTGTTGTTCCAAGTTCGGCAATTAGTGGCTTTAGAAGTGCTTTAAAGTTGAAGTCTGTCACATGTGAGTCATTTACAGTGATGCAGTGTTGTGTTTGACAGAAGAGAGCGGTGATGGAGAGCGAGGAACAGATCTAGTAATAATAATTGTAGGGAGTAAAGTTCTGACCGTTTAATTTTACAGAGGGAAAAGACATGTCTGCTCTTTCACTCCTCTCAGAGAAAGCAGTCGTATGTAACAAAGAGCATCTGCCGAGGATACCCTTATTAAAACATATTAGTATGTTCATCAACTTGCTGCAGTGCAGTTAATCAGCATTTTCACACAGACTTCTAGCGCTTCTCTACAACAGGTTTATATAACGTGTGATTATTACAGGGCCTATGTGTTTGTGTGTGTGTTTGTGTGTGTTCTCAAACTTAACTCTTTTGTTCTCAGTAACGCATAATAAAATCAACATGGCAGCTCCCTTTTCTCAAGCTATTGGTTGCTCGTATCTTTCAGCGCTCATGACGCATTGCTCACCTGTGTCAACCTGCCCTTTGCAGCTAAAAAGGCAGCACACACACCTACACACACGGCACGCACATATTTACAAATACACAAACATATGCTTATGCTTTATTTCAAACATTTCAAAGGGTTATTTCAAAGTAATACATACTAAAGCACATTGCAAAGACTCACTTTATTGATTTGTAACATTTCCTGGAAACAGCAACTCCGTATTTATTGATAGGCAGATTAAGGTCTGAAAAACAGTTCAGAGTTTTGTCTTGTTGAGGTGATAAACTGCTCAAACTTTACCTTCCATATGTTAAATTGCACTGTAGGTTTTTGGCAGGTTAGCACTTAATTGGAATTGATTCATAGTTTACCCATTGACTACTCTCCATTTTCCCTATAATGAGTATCAATGTATATGAGCTAGTCCAGCAACGTAAAAAAAAAATCAAAAGTTACATCAGTATATTTCCAAGAAAGTATTGAAGTATTATGACCTACAAAATACAGTGTTACCAAGCACACTCATGAACACACACACAGATAAGCGGACATCACACAAGCCCAAGAATATCAATATTCAAACACAGGAGAGTCTCGTCCACTGCGATGATGCTCACGTGACCGTCTCTGGGGGTAGATGAGGACATAAGTGGGCTAATTTGGTGGCCTAGCTAACCAAACACTTCACACTCTCTCTCACACACACACACAGACCGACAGTCCACCGTGTCCAGTGGCAAAATAAAAGCCTGGCTGTCCTCTCTGAATAGCGGAGGCCTTTATGTAACGGTGTCATTTGGTTCCTCACCACCGAGGCTCATTCACATTCAGCGCCAGATCAACTGTAGCCACAAACAGCCTCATCATCCCCGGCACGGAGAGCGAACATTACAAGATGGAGGCATGGGAGAATGAAAGAGATGAACTGATTTAATGGACGGATGTCACCTACCGGAGGCAGCGTGAACATGGGCATATGCAGGTCTTTGTGTAGGTCTTTGTGTTTGTGTGGCTACACTGTAGGTGGGTGGGCTGATGGAGGCAGTGTGTGTGTGTTTGTATTACAACTCTGATATCCCACACCTCAACTCCCCTGGCACTGCAGTGAACCTCTTCCTGTCCTTTCACAAAATGGCCCTAGTGCATGTATGTGTATATATGTGTGTGTGTGTGTGTGTGTATGTATGAGTCAGTGCTGGCTTTGGCACCAGTGACAGTGCCACTACTGGGTTACATAACATACTAGTCTCACACACACACATAGAAAGGCAATAACCACACAGCTTGAATATTGTGGAGCCTCCTCTTGTTCAGGGCCCAAGCCCAAAGCAGCCTGTTAATCCACAAGGAAAAGAGGGCTAGATAGGAAAAACACTGAGCCGACCTATTGTTAGTATTGCTCTCTCCCTCTTTTTTTCTTCCTCTCTCCTGATCTTCTCTCAGCACCTCACTCTCGTTTCATTCAGCTCTGGGCTAGGACCACAGATGCAGACACAAGAGCAGTGCTCGCATCCCAGCGGAGGTAACGTCTTCTCCACCGTCACTTTTAATCCTCTCCTCTGCAATATGTCTTTTAGTTCTCATCTGCTCTTCGTTCTAAGTTTAAAAATCTGTCTCCTCGCGTGTGTCAGCACAAAGTTTTGAAGGTCAACACTTTTTTCTCTGTGCTTTGCCCGTGTTCTTATTATTTCAGACAGGAATATGTGAGGTTTTGCTTGTTTTGCCGCGTGATGCTTTCAAGTGCTGATAAGAGGTGTCGGTTTGTGTCCCACGTGGACGGCTACTGTAGTGTCAGTGGTGAGATGCCTCTTGATGGAAATGCCTCTTGATGGATGGCGGCGCTGCTGCAGCCCTCGCTGTCTCAAGGAGAAATATCTTTTTCTAACAAACTGCATCAAGTTCTTGGTGGTGCAGTGAGGGAGAGGCGTTCTGGACTTCTTTAGGGAATTGAGAAGGTACCTGATGTGCCCTGCTCTCTCTCCCCCCCCCCTCTCTCCCTCTCTCCCTATTTTAGAAAGTGTGTGTGTGTGTGTGTGTGTGTGTGTGTGTGCATGTGCATGTGCATGCATGTGCGTGTAAATGTGCGTGTGTGCTGTCAGACTCCCTGCAGGTTTGTTTTGCCCTCCAGCTCTGCTTGTGTGGGAATGTGTGTGTGTGTGTGTGTGTGTGTGTGTGCATCAGGTGGCTATGGGGGACAGATTAATAATAGATTTGACCTGAGTTACGGGAGATACAAAGACAGCGGTAAAAAGTTGAGGCTATATTTAAAAACTGCAGAGTCACACATGCAGGAACACGACGATGAGAGTCCGAGGGTCAGGAGCAGAAAAATACACACTTTCTTCTCTCTCTCTCTCTCTCTCACACACACACACACATACACACACACACAACCATACATTATTAAATCTAAGTTGTATGTGGATGAGCCTTAATTGCTGCTCTGCCCTTACAGTCTCATAAAAGCTACACTCGGTGTTGCTGTAGTGCAGAAACATATTTTTTCCACTCACACTCCCTTGCTTTGTGACTAGAAGGTCGCTGGTTCAACTCCGAAGAGGCATTACCACCACTGAGGTGGTCAAACATGGCCAATGCAGTTGAAAATTTTGTGTTGTTTCTTTAAAAATGTCATCTCATATCTGTTTTTCTTTGTCTAATTCACATTTTCACCCTCATCAGTGTGCATTTTAACTGTCCGCATGTTCAATGATTTGACGCTTTATCTCCTCACATCCATGTTTCATTTCATTTTCACTTTATCTTTTCTTCTCTACTCTGCCGCACACTCCTAAAGGCAAAAATCAACAAAACATTATCCTGAGAAAATACCCAGGTGTACAAACAATGCGCTGAATAGTTGGGAGGGCAATTCATCAGGAGACATGGTTAATTAATATGGCTTCTTGGCAGCTCCTAACTTTGAATTAATGTGAACTCAGTGACTTTCCAAATCCGGGTTACTTTTTAATTTCAAGCTCTTTGGGTGAATGACCTCGGCAGGCAGGCTGTAGCGGAAAAAAATGGTGAGGATGAAACTGAGGGGATATTTAAATTGAACAAATACACAAACCTTTAAATAAGCCTGTGTGATGTTGAAGATCATGAAGTGTATATTCAAGTGAAATACAGATGAATGGGGAGGTTCTAGGCGGAAAATGCTTCAACTAATGGTGATAGTGCAGGTTTGTTGCCATTATGTGTGTAAATAAACACACTAATTGTATTGGCAGTACTTCTTAGCTTAGTTGAACATATAAAACAAATATTTAGCTCAAGAATCCATCTCGTCTCAAGTACATTTCTATCAATGTTGCTGCGTGGCTGCAGAAATAAAACAATTTGTTCATTTCATGCAATCAAATAAAAGCTAGTTTTTCTATTTCCAATGGCTGAGCTCGAAAGCAGGAGCTTGTGAGGAGCCTTTGAAGGCAGCATGTCCCCCCGCCCTGAGGAAAACTCATGCAACCAGCCATGAAACACTAAACTGTGCTGGAGTGGAAGGAAATAGAGGCGGGACGTCTCCGCCCTGAAAAGGAAAAAAAAAAAAAAAGATCATCTGGATGAAACTCTCCAAGAAGAGGAATGTGGTGTAGTTCAATCTACCTGCCTGCCGAGGAACCCAAACCCTCCCTCCTCCTCCTCACTGTGATTCGGAAAATAAGGCATCCTTATGAAAGACAAAACGACCGCTTTGACGTGTAAGTAGGCTGCAAATTCATTTCAAAGCACCAGCGATGGATTTCTAAAAAAACAAAAAACAAACATTAGAATAATAATATTCCCGTAATGCTCCTGTAGGAAACTGTGGGTCGATTTTAATGTTATTGTGCGTGTTTCTGCGTTCACCAGCCCATTGTGGTATTTATAGCTGCTCTGTGAGGCTGAAGGAGCTCCTCAGCCCACTTTCTGTGTCTGTGGTTGGGAGGAAAGCGGTGGCAGACATACTTGGGGGGCCATTCACCCCATAATCCAGTGACCTGGATTTACGATGCTGTTATTTATGGAAGTGCTCTTATAGATGGGGAGGGGGAGAAGGGGGGTGCTTAAAAGTGTCTGACAAACCCTGGGAGCACTCTTTTTTTGCAACTTGTTGAACCCTTCAGGCGTCCAAATGAGACCTCCTTCAGATCTGAAAGGTTTGTTTGTGCTCTGTGGGAACTGAATGTGGTTGTCGGATGGAGACACTTAAAGATACCTGCGAAATGATTCTGTTTTTTTGCGCTTTTACGCATCGCTTTTTAGGTACTTTGTAATGTGCAGCACAGCTAGTTGATCACCTAAAATGGTTTGAAAATTGTGCAGCTCTAATAACTTAAATGAGGATTTCTCCTTGTCTGTAACGCGCAACATCCTTGCTTTTTTTTCTTTTCTTCAGAGGTGATACTGCCTCGCATACTTTCATTCCTCTCAGGGGTGTAGATAAAAGTTGAGCCAGGTGCCTTACATAACCGTGCCTAACTCAGCCCCTCCGGTCCTCGGTGTGCCAGCGCACCAGACGCGGCGCAAAGTGGCGTTTTTTTCCCGCACATAATTTCATTCTGATCATCACTTTGAAGCGTTTTGGCTGCTTCCGAAAGGCTTAAAAACAGACTGTGGGTCTGATCTCTCTCTCTCTCTCTTTTTTCCTTTCGTTTGAGCTGGATGCATTGAGGAGTTTCTCGCTCTGTACTTTTCCACTACCAGCGGATTTTCTTGGCACCGGGCCTCCCCCGGCTCAGGCTCTCCCCTCCCGTCTTTTGTATACCGAGGGGAACCTGCGTCACTCCCCCGGCCGCTTTCATTGAGAGGCGGCCAAACAGAGAAGCTGATATGCCCGGTTAAGAGGCTACCTGATGATTTTCAAGGGGCCATGTTGCAAAGCTAGGGGGGAGCATGCGTATAGAGTTACAAAAGTAATCAGGAGCTATGTTCAGCAGTTTCACTTCATGTGCGTTTATTTGTTAAATCAGTTCATTTCCTGAGCATTAAGGGACACCACAGTATCAGACACATCTGGATGGCATTAGCTTATAGGACTTATTTTTGCTGCAACCGACTGGTTGGTTGGGAAAGATCCCCCCCCACCCCCCTATTTTTTTTCTTCCCTTATGTTTTTTGACGCAAGCACATCTTGAGGCGCGGCTATGACACGCCAGGAGCGCAACGGCCTCTGATTGGTCGAGAGCGGGATCGGTCGTGTTTTCACGGTGAATTTCGCTGAAAGAAATGTTTGCAGACGATCACGCCCACCGTGAGGGGGTGGGAGGGGAGGGGAGGTGTGGGCGTGTGGTAATGGGGGCAGCTCCTCCCTTATGGCCTGTTACAAAACAAGAGCCAAAAGCAAGTTAGTCATATTTTGCCTTTGAGCAGCTGCTGAGCACCGAGCCGCTGCTGAACTCTTCACATCATGACGATCAAAACAGAGACAGAGAAGCCTGTCCTGACTTACTCAAAATCCAGAGGCATAGTGGCGTTAGTGACCGGTATGGAAACACGACTGGATATTTTAACATCATCCTTCTCGACATGGTTGGACATCTTTCTGCTTTTTTACTTTAAAAATCCAAACATTCATTTTTTTCCCCCTCCTGTTTTTCTCTCTTGTGTTGCAGCTTTCATGAAACAGCGGAGGATGGGTCTGAACGACTTCATTCAGAGGCTTGCCACAAACTCCTACGCCTGCAAGCAGTGAGTACCATCTGACTCATGTTATTGCCCTGCATTCACTGGAAGACAAAACATTGAGAAAGGCGACCAGATATGCCAGTTGTCTGTCCTCTGAGGAGACTTGGTATTACTCCAAGATTAGCTGATTCATGTAAAAGCAATTGAGGATACTTTTGTTACTTGATGGACTAAGTTTGAAGTCTTTGTTTTTTTTTCAGTCCTGAAGTTCAGTCTATTCTGAACTTAAGTCCTCCCCAGGATGCTGAGCTCATGAACGCAAACCCCTCTCCTCCTGTAAGTGGATTTGTATTAAACTGTCTTTGTGTACATTGCACCATATGCAGAGAAACACACACACACCCTCTGCTGTGTTTACTGTGTACTTTGTGATTCATATTTTGTCTTTAACTTCCTCATCCTTTCCTTCCTTTGCTCACAGCCCAGTCCATCCCAACAGATCAACCTCGGTCCATCCTCCAACCCCTCCGCCAAACCCAGCGACTTCCACTTCCTCAAGGTGATCGGCAAGGGCAGCTTCGGCAAGGTGCTGCTTGCGCGCCACCGCGCCGACGACCAGTTTTACGCCGTCAAAGTCTTACAGAAAAAGGCCATCCTCAAGAAGAAGGAGGTAAATGCACGGTGAAGAGCTCAACTAAAAACACCCGCACAACAAAAGCTGTGTCCTCATCAACCTCTTTAACCCCCTGCTCTTTGTGTTCCTCAGGAGAAACACATCATGTCAGAGAGGAATGTGCTGCTAAAGAATGTCAAGCACCCGTTCTTGGTGGGCCTGCACTACTCTTTCCAAACAGCGGACAAACTCTACTTCATCTTGGACTACATCAATGGAGGAGAGGTGAGTTACTGGCTGTGCTGCTGTCAGAAGTGATAAGGATGTGAAGCAGAAATAATGGAGGAGAAGGGAGAAACTGGGCTATTTAAAGAAGGAGCTAAAGATGAATAGGGTAGGAGGAAGTTTTAAAGATGGATGTAGTCTGAGGAGTGGAGAAGGGTTTTTAGAGGTGTGATATAGAGCCAGAATCAGAGCTAAAGATGAGGCAGAAACACAGACAGACAGAGGGGATATCCTGTCATGAGAAGCAGAATAGAGGCCGCCGCTCTCTCTTTCTTTCTCTAAAGGAAACACCTCTCAGGAAATCATGGGGGTAGGAGGTTGGGACAGCAGGAGAGACTCTGGGCCAAAATTAGCAGCGCCATTCAGGCTCAGTGTGTGTCTAATCAAGCTAATTTCCTGTGATTGTTGGATGAGCAAAGACAGTGCTGATTAAATATGGACCTCATCAGGAAACAGGACACATTTTGCTCTCCTTCTCCCCTTTCTCTTTTCTTCCCTTCTTTTTTCCCGTGTTCCTGCTGCTCTCTCACTCCACCTCTGGCCCGAAGTTCATCTGTCTTCCCTTGTCAAACTTTTTAAGCCGTCGCCTTCCTGTCTCTTTATTTCCTCCCATCCGTTTTCCTCTCTGTCTCTGTATCTGTCTTTTTATTGTCGGTGTTCCCCCTTCTAATTTCCTATCTCTGCTTATGCAATATTGTGGATAGTCCATAGTGTAATCAAGATGTTTTAGGTTTTGTAACTACAAACACTTAGCAATAGCAATAACCTTTGCTCTCTTTTCCATTGTTTTCTCTTTCCTCCAGTTGTTCTACCACCTACAGAGAGAGCGCTGCTTCCTCGAGCCCAGAGCCAGGTTCTACGCCGCAGAGATCGCCAGCGCACTGGGCTACCTCCACTCCCTCAACATCGTCTACAGAGACCTGAAGCCAGAGAACATCCTGCTGGACTCACAGGGACACATCATTCTCACAGATTTCGGCCTTTGCAAGGAGAACATTGAGCCCAAGGGCACCACATCGACCTTCTGCGGTACACCAGAGGTAAGGACAAAATGTCCGGTGACTCAGACCTCCCGTGTTTTTGTGATTTGACAGCACGCTGTAATATTCAGTAATGTCACTCACCGCCTCTCCTCGTCTCTTCTCTCCCTGCAGTATTTAGCTCCTGAGGTTCTACACAAGCAGCCGTATGACAGGACGGTAGACTGGTGGTGTTTAGGAGCAGTCCTCTATGAGATGCTCTATGGCCTGGTGAGTAACATTAACACTGAAATGACATAGTAGTCTCAATATATTCTTAAATGTATACATTTTTATATATTTGTATAATACTATTAAGTTATGCTGAACCTCTAGAATAGTGAAGATGAAATTCTTATCTCATTCGTGTTCCTCGTGTTGGCACCTGACTCTACGCATGATTTGAAGTGATACAATCAGAGATTGTCACGTGGATGTCATCTTGTCCCTGTCGTTGCCGAGATCTGAGCTAATCAGTCGTCTTTGTCTCCCCCCCCACAGCCTCCGTTCTACAGCCGCAACACAGCAGAGATGTACGACAACATCCTGAACAAGCCACTGCAGCTGAAACCCAACATTTCAAATGCGGCCAGGCACCTGCTGGAGGGCCTGCTGCAAAAGGACCGGACCAAGAGGCTGGGCTGCACAGAGGACTTTGTAAGTGTCTGGTCACACGATCGCACATGTGTTTTTGTTTACATATTTGCCTACTGTGTGTATCAAAGGACGCCATTTAATTCTTCATCATTTGTATCCCTTTGCAGATTGAAATTAAGAACCACATATTCTTCTCACCCATCAACTGGGATGACCTCAATGCCAAGAAGATCACCCCTCCATTCAACCCCAATGTGGTACGTTCCTTTTTGGTGCTTCTACAGTACAGTGGACATAACGAGAGCGTGGAACATCCTCGCTGTGAATTGAAACATGTCCATTTATGGCAAGGTATTTTACAGCTGGACTAATCCCCTGCTGTCTTTCCTCTCCATCTCTCTTTTCTCTCCTCTCACCCCAGACGGGACCCAACGACCTGCGGCACTTTGATCCAGAGTTCACAGATGAGCCGGTGCCCAGCTCCATTGGCTGCTCCCCAGACAGCGCACTCGTCACGGCCAGCATCAAAGAGGCTGCCGAGGCCTTCGTGGGCTTCTCCTACGCCCCGTCTATGGACTCCTACCTATAGGATTTAAACGCAGGCACTCGATACGGACACCAATTCAGACTTACTGGACATGAACTGTGGCGTGTCCATGAACTTGCATCTTGACCCCACCTTGCATTTCCCATCAGGATGATGGATATGCCCCAACCAACCCCTGCAACAACTCCGCATCTGCAAAGAATTCATACATGTGTACTTGCCATAATCTCTCCAACTCTTGAATCCATTTAAGAAGACTTGCTACAAGAGGACACTCGCCATAATTGAATGACTCATTGGGGTTGTAATCCTTCCATCTAACCCTGATTTACCAATGCACAAATTCTCCGACCTTTGACAACAAACACAAACGGTTTGCAGCCTTCGTTTGCCCATCTCTTACCTGATAGTGGAGGTCCTTTGCACATAGCTCAGGCAGCTTAAAAGCCCACCTCGACCCTGAAGCCACAACTGACAAGCACACACAGAAACATCCACCTTGACTCAAAAGAGGAAGGCTGGACCGTACTGTACCAGCCCTGAAAAGGATTACCATCGTCACCCCCGTAGCGAAACATCTTCCCTCTTTTGAGGTTCTGTCTAACCACCCATGAGGACCTGCCCGTTGAGTTTGAATGAGTAGCTTGGACACAACATTCATTTTGGTGCTTTAGTTTCTTCTTATTTACCTTCTGTGTGTTTGAAAAGGGAGTCATTCAAAGCTGAATGTTACAGAGGGGGATGTTTTGTGTTTTTTTTCTCTCGAATGTGCCTTTATTTTTTTCTCTCCATCGAAACTCACATCTTTTGAGTTAGTCTGTGTCAACGTTAGTGTCACCACGTCTCGTCGGCTCCACACCTGACTGCGGGCGGGAGGAGCTGGGCTATATTATTTTATATTTTAGATGTCACCAGAGAGGAACGATGTAGCACTACAATAATACACCTGTTCTGTCTTTAACACGTGAGACGCGGGAGCTCAGATGGTGTTTCATATCTTCATTTGCACATAAAAAAAAAAAATAATGGTAATGCTGATAGAGAGAAAGAGAGAGCACTGCTGCTAGGTGAGAAAGAGAGTGATGTGTTGAGAAGTGTTTGCGTAGTTCTGCTTGCCAACTTTGTCCCCCTCATATAGTCTTCCATTCACCTCACGATAACGTAACGGCGGCCTTCAGCCAGGCCGACAACAAAAAAAAAACAACTAAACATTCCATTTTAATATTGCTGTAATGCAGTTTGACGGTATTTAAGTTTGTTTGTATATTTGGAGTCATGTGTACTAGTTTTAATGTATATTGAACAAAAAACGACTAAAGGTATGCTTAAATATGTATATGTAACAATTCATGTTAAATGTACTGTAAATTGTAAAATTGTTTAAGATTTATGTGACCATGTTTGGTTTGCAATAAAAGTTTAACTTTATTACACCTTATAAAGTTGTTTTTTTATTATTGAAAAATGGCTCATTTGATTTTCCTTAAGTCTGATGGTAATTTTGACTTCATCATCCAGTCCATAAACAATAGAGCGGACTTTATCCCCCATCATGCGTCAGCAACCTTATACAACAATGATGGTGACGTCCAAGTGTGTGTGTGTGTGTGTGGATGGATCTGTTTGCAAATGAACTATTGACTGATAAGGCCACTCCAGGTCAAAAGATATTAATGAACCCAATTCAGCAGAGCAGCCTTTTATCACACTGGAGAAGAATTGATTTTTTTAATGCAAAAGCTACATTTGCTTGAATGATAATTCAAGTAGAAATAATATAAATGAGACTACAGTGGGGTGATGTGATGGTGAGCAAGAGTGTCCTTCTACTGCAGTTCAAGGTGGCTTCTGTGGTTAATGGTGTCTGCTGGGGTGTCTTTAAGGAGGACAATGAATGTCTAACTCATCCAGGGGGTTATTGTGTGGGTGACCTCTGACCTCTAACTTTCTGGGAAGTCATTAAAGTGAAAAAAGAATCTTTCCACATTATAAGAGGACTGCGGGGAAAATGTCCTGGTGGTAACCCATAAAATGTTTAACTCACTGTACTTGACCAGCCTACAGTTTGAAATTGTGGCTTGAAAATTCGGTGAATCCAGTTTGAAATGTCCAGACGAGGCTTTTCATCAGAAGTATTACGAGTAAAAATGTCATGTTTTAAAGTCAAAACAGAACACCAACAGAATTAGGTCATCCTGGAAACATATTTTGGAGCTGCTATTTATCCAAACTAATGTTCTACACAAAGTCACAAAGAGAGCGTTAAATTGAATATCTATTTGGTATCTATTGATACTTAAACACTGACTCAACTATTTACCATGATCATCTTCCTTATTGTTGTCAATTGGCCTTAGCTGTCAGAGAGGGTTGGCAAAGTTATTTATCTCTGATTAACCCTGAAAATAAAGGCAACAGAATCAATAGAAAAGAAAGCTGATACATGTAGAGAAAATATTGTCACTGTGATGATAATATTGACCACTATTAAAGTACTGTATGTTATTAGCTTATCTGTACTTACAGTCTCTCTTCTTTTGCAGAATTGCACTGGGTTGAAAATATGCTACAATAGCTCCAGATCTGCTCAGCTGCCACAGTCATGCACTGCCATCTTCTGGACAAGCCTTGAACAGTGAACTTAAACCGAATTTGATTTGTTTTTCTTTTATTAATTTGACATTACATTATGTCATGATGGAAAGTGTGGAATAATCTTTAAAGGTGGCAGCAAACCTAAACATATTTGTTATTTTTTAATTTTCTGGTTGGAATCCCCAGTGATTCTTTTGACATCACAAAAGAGTCACAGTTTGAATTTTTGACTTCAACAACAGAAGTTCTTTTCACTCACCACAAGCAGATATAACTGCACTTTTTCTCGGAAAGATGACCACAAAGTTTTACTTGGTCTGGAATTGGTATATTTAGAGTTTGGTCGCCTTGAAATAAGGTAAGTCTTATAGGGGTGTGTCATATAATTTTTAAATCACCAGTATTAAGATCTGTTGACAGACTTATTTAAACAGTTACATAGTGTTACGTTAGTATGTTTGTTTTGTTTTGAATACAAGAATATAGATTGTTTGTTTACTCATACAGCTGATGGTAAACACACTTTACTTATATAGTTCTCTTAACCTGGCAACAGTTCAAAGTGCTGCACATGGCCTCATATTCAGCCACGCTCACATTCAGTCTGGGGCCTCCAACCACACCACCCACTCTGGATAACCTATGTCTCTAAATCTACCTCTAAATCTGCTGTAATGAGCCCTGAAACATTTAAGCCATTTGGTCGCGATAAATGAAAAGTGGATTTTCTGAAATCTTAGCAATTATAACTTTAAAGAAATTGTTGAAAATGTTTAAAATTCTGTACTTTATTGAGGCAAATCTTTGGTAAAAATGTAATGTAATTGCTGTCAAACCAAGAGACCAAGAGATCTCACCTAGCAAGTTACATTTTCAAATTAGCTATTTATGTAATATATGTAAAAGGGCAGATTGTGGGATAGATTATAAAATTACATAACTGCAAATTGACAATATGCGATTTTAAGGTTTCTACATGCGATATTAAAAGATGTAAATAGTAGAAGTGGGGTACAAAAATTGGATTTTGGCTTTTAGATAACACTTTTCTTTGTCTGATCCTTTTTAGCTGACATGGCGGAACAAGGAGACGGGTCCCATGTTGGTCCTAATGATGGTAAGAACATCTTCATTGTCATTTCATGTGGACAGGGATGCAACAGACACTTGAAGAAAACCTGTTTCAGTTCATAAGAGGTGACATTATTGTCTTAATGTGCTTTTAGAGCCACCAATCTTCCTGGAAGCAGATGAAATGGAAGATATGGAGCACATCATTCTGGTCATTGCAGTGAACCCTTTTATACCTCATGAACAAGAGATTGTTAGGTTCTTTCAGAGACACGTTCGGGATGAAGATGAGGAACCAGACAACAATAATGAGAATAATGAGAACGTCTTCGTTATTGGTCTTATCAATGTGGTCAACCTTGAGAATAACAATGTTGACAACAATGGTGAGGTGCTCGAAGTTGATTATGACAACAATGACAACAACGATGACAGTGGTGACAACAACTTTCTACAAGTTGCTGGTGAAGGTGCTGAGGCTGAAGTAGAAGTTGACCAACATGTAGAAGAAGCAGAGGAAGACCCTCTGCCTGATAGATCCAGGAGAAGGTCTAGGGAAGAAGACAGTGAAGATGAGGAGAGTCACAACAGCAAACGTTCTCGGTTGTCAGATGACTTTCCAGCCAGTGACTCTGACGAAGACTCCCTGCCTGGAAGCCCCAACGAGAGGGAGAGCACTGAGGATGATGAAGATGAGAGAAGTGAATTCTAACAGTGGCATGTCAGTGATGACATACACTGGCTTACTTTAGCATTTCCTCTACAACGAGCATGTAACGTCCTGTGTACCTCAAGCTCTCTAATGTCAAACACCACTCCAGTCCATTTCATGAAAAGCTCCCTGTCGAAATAAATGAAATGATCGCACCCTTGAACAGTAAGACCGCCATGACGCTAAATATTAAAACTGAGACCAAGAGCTTGTTATATTGATGTTGATTGATGTATTTTATTATGTGATTTAACTCTTGTGTCAGACAATTATGCTCTTAATATACCATATATTTAGGGTTACTCCCTTTTTTAAAACAGTTTATTTTTTTCTGTTTAGCGTTTTTTAGATGAACTCTTGAAGGCCTGGCAAAATCTTTCTGCATTCTGCTACTGGCCTTTTTCATAACTCAGTCTGCACACCTCTACAGAATTGAGTTTTCACCACATGACAACCAGCAGCTTGAGTATACACACACATATATATAGATGCAGCTTCTGTCCCCTCTAGCAGCAGATTTTTAAAAAATTATGGTAGGCTGAACAACTATCTCTAGTGTGACCATAGTTAATTACTAGCCACACACTAGGTGCTAGAAAGTGAATATTGATTGAATATAAGTAGTAACATAAGAGGAACAGCAGTTCCACAAGGTGAGACTGTTTTCCTTCCCTTCATCCTAAAAGCCTGATTATTTATGCAATACAAGCATCACTGGATCATCATTTAATCACAGCGTTAGAAACATTTATTTTACATTTGAGGTGTACTATGGTATTGTTTATCTTGTGTTTTTTAGACTAACTAGACTAACTAAATCAGTTATATGCAAAGCTACTAAATTAATTTCTCTGGAATGAAACATTTTGGATTCTTTTCATCACAGAGGTGCAGTAATATTTTAATTATCAAATGGCCAGTTGCGCCATATATGTGCAATAAAGTTATATCCCTCTGAGGTTCCAGGAAATGCTTATTAATGGGACTGACCAGAATCACTCTACTTCTCCCCTTTATGTCTGTCATGATGACTGTTAGGTTGGTGTTTAGGCTTATGTCCTCAGTAGAGTTATAATTTGGTTGGTTGGTGTCTTAACTCGCTATCTAGCCTATGCATCAAATATATAAATATCCACTTTTAGTTCAACTGTGCAATTATGTTTTTTTAATTTTCCTACAATCTAAGTCTTCAGTTCCTCAGTTACTGGAGTTTACTTCAGGGTATTTGATTGTGGAGCTACAGTGGACAGAAACCTCCACCTCATGCTCTGTAATCTGAACCCGCACATCACAGTGTCTTGAGGATCTGTTGCAAAACTTATACCTCCCACATACAACTGCAATGACATCTTGATTTTCGAATTAATTTTACTTGGTATTACAAGTTACAATACCAATGTGTTACAATGTGGGTTTGTGTGTGAGGTGTTGAGAAACAGAGAGTGGGAGAAAAGAGGGTGTGTGTCTATGAAATAACTTGTGCATGAATAGAAACTCCTATTTCCAGTGTCAGGATGTAGCTACATACGTCAGGTACTTGTACTTTACTTGACGACAGTACATTACAAAGTACTTAAAGTACATTCTCTGATACTTTATACTTATACTATACTATTCGAATACATATTAGACAGAGATATTGAATTTTCACTCCATTACAGTTATCTGACAGCCAAAGTTACTCATGACTTTGCACAATTAAGGTTCTAGATTAAAGATAAGTTAGAGTGGTAATAATCAAGATATATAATATACTGTATTTAATACTTTAAATACAATTTAATCAATAATACAGGACTTTCATCCAGTATATTTACACTGCTGCTATACTCCTGCTCATCAAGAGTTTGAACAATTCCACCACTGTACTTCAAATCAAAACAAACCTATTCATTAATTAGTTTTTGTTTGCACAAACCAACATAATGCAGGTTTGAACTTTGGACTGTGAGTAGGTGTGTGCTGCTAATATATTCCTGCTTGGGTAAGTAAAACTATTTTCTCTCTGTAATAAAACAGTGCTGCTTGAGGTGTTGTGTCAGCAGGACACATGAAATAAGGGGAGTGGGAAAAAGAGTTGCAAAAACACAGTTTGGCTTTGTTTGACTGTGTGTTGCGTGACTGTGATTTGATCATTAAAATTGTGAAACTGCATTCCGCATGATGTTTGAGCTCCGGGATTGACTTTGATAAGAAGTCTGTGACTTTACAAAAAAAAACTGACAAGGTGCAAACAATAATATCTCCAAATAGTGTAATGATCACCGGTTCAGTTGCTGTTATAGTAAAGGCCAGTCTCCCGACAAGTAAGCCACCTATAGTTATCTTAGTTACTGAGTCATTACGTAACACAAGTGCACTCTCACACACACACACACACACAACCTGAGGATCAGATGACAGAGGTTTAAAAACGGGTCAAACATTGGATGCTGTAGGCCGTGTCCGGACGTCTGGAGGCATCTCTGGAAAAGTAGACCGAGTTCAAACAGAGCGTAACCGGCACACAGGGCTACATTCAGTCATGTGTGGGGCAGGTGTGATTACATTCGTAGAAATGGGACACGATGAACCGAGCAAAACAGCAGGTGTCCCCCCACTCCGTTTGTTTTCACAGGCAGTGTGAGAAAAAGAGCGTTATTGATACAGGTGTATTTTTTACTCGCCGGTGTATATATAGAAGGAGAATACAGAGCAGGGAAATGACTCCATAATAATCTTTAACTGCAGTTGGAAGATATTAGAAAACCTGTTTGTAACTCTTTACTCTTTATAAGGCACAGCAGAAATGTTGGCCAACAGAGGTCTCATTGTTTCATTGTATATACTTTAAACCTAAAGCGCCACCTGATTGATACAGTTGGACCAATGGGATTTCACGTCGGGCTATTAAAGGCCGATTCGGCGTTTGTCATTGGTTATCGCTGCAGGCGGGGGCGGGGCCGAGCGAGTGCCTTACCAAAAACAAGCCGAGCGCGTGCACCGACACGAGGGGGAGAGAAAGTGAGCACGAGGGAGCGGATGGACCGACCGACGCGAGTTTGAGGCTGACAGCAGAGACAGACACACGGCCGGGCGGCAGGTAGGAAGGTGTCACGGCTGTTAGCGCGACTTAAACTCTACTTTTGCTCAAAGTTTTTTTTTTCTTTCTTTCTCACTTGGCACGCCAACAGCGGACATGCCCGCACATGAAAAGTCGGAGCGTTAATGAAAGCTGCTAACTTTGGCTTTCCCAGGCGCTGTGTGTGTGTGTCCCTTGGTGGTCTACGGTGTCTGGCTTCAACAAAAAAATGTACATTTTAGCCCAAGTCATGGACAGAAAAACTGAAAACACACACACACACACAGAAAAAACACATTATATAGTCCCTTTAATTAGCTTTGCATATTTATTAATGATGACAACCGCGAGATACTATTGCAGAGTTAGGTAAATGCACTCATAGAGGAACAGCCTCCCAAAACATTTTCCATATGCTTAAAAAAAACCTAAAGAGAGGTTAAAGGGCAGCATCTCTGTGTCACAGGACCAGCTGCAGCTGTCCATTGTGAGCTTCACAGACCTGGTATTTATGACATTTATGACTTTCAGATGGAAGCCTGCTCGTATCCAGGGCTACCAAAAGGCATCAAATGGTGAATGTTCAAACCAAGGCTGCAGAGAAGAAGGAAAAAGGGGAACTCTGTCTGATGATCACTGAAATGTGACTTTTTTTTTTACAGGATTGTTTTCTATTTGGGGAAGGTAAAAGAGGGTATGGTGATGCATCATAGTTTAGTGTATTAACTGAGACTTTAAACTTTATTTTTGCTCCCAGAGTGTAATTTCTTTTCAGCAATGTATAGCACAATATACAAAAGAACATAAAGTACAGTGGACTAAATAGTTAAGGTACAAGGAGTCTTGCTCATGTTTCATTGCACCATAACCTTTTTTGAACGTGTATTGGACTTCCACTGCACTTTGTCTATTTGCTTTACCTCAATATTTTATTCTTTTTTGTAGTATTTTATTTTTTATCTAATTTTTTTGTGTTTTATTGTATATTTTTTTTATGTACCTGACTGCTGTGACAACTTAATTTCCCTCCAGGGATCAATAAAGTCGTCTGTCTGACTATCTATTTATCTGTCTAAACCACAGCAGCAATAACTTCTAAAAATGACAGGGCAAAATAAAAAATGAATGGCAGAATATGATATGTAATTACACAAAGAGGGTAAAGTGCATAGTGACCAGGCATGTTGACGACATGATCAGTGTCTCTGCCATCATAACACAGTCACCATTGTCAGTGGCATAGACTTCATAGACATCATAGTCATCAGCAACATCATCATACCATCACAACTAGCTGAGTATACAGTAGAGGGTCAACGTGAAACGGAGACGATCTCCAGAGGCAGAACAGATGTTGGTGGCCCTTTTTGCACAGCATCTCCATTGTTTTATAAAACATTGATAAAACACTAATCTAAAAGTTGGTGCAGACTTCCCACTTTGTTGATCAAAAGGATATAGTATATTATATAGTATATAAAGCCATCGTATTAGAGTATTTAGGTCTCGATCTAAGGTGAGCGACTCCCTCATGATGTTCCCACAGTCAGAGTCACAGGACCTGCAGGTATGACATGGGTAGGGCTGGGTGTCAAACCTCAGTGCTTGTTTTGGTATTGATCAAAATGGTGCCAAGATTCAAAGGTAGTCATGTGGCTTAAATAAAAAAGGGGTTTTGCCGAAAAAGATGTGTATTTAATATTTTATACGTATAAATTTGACTGGTTTGGCACCATGTCAAGAATAACAGATTTATCTTTAGGGAATAATTTTCCTTTCATTGAAAGACTGGCATGTCGGCAGGTGTGTCTTTGTGCAAAGATGTTTCGTGTTTATCTTGCATAACGAATGACGTTTGTCTGTTTGAACGAGTTGGTTTGGATCTGTTTTACGTAGGCCTTCTGTTAGAGGTGGTTGACGATGGACGCCAACAGTGAGACCAGGAAGAAGACCTCTTACCTCCCAGCCAACCCCTCCACTGAGATGCAGAAACTGACCTCAATGAAAGGCCCAGGTACACACAAACATTTTTTTCAATCGATACAATAACATGTTTTTTTATGATAAAGACCAGTATAAGCTGCAGGTTTGTCAGTGTTTTGTTTGGAGCTTACACATTACTTAAATGAGATGTTTAGTGTGGGTGTACCTGCTTAATTCAGGTCCAAATGGGAGCCTCTCTTCAGCTCACATTCCCTGGCTTGAAACAATACTCTTAATTTAATACTCTTAACTTTATAAAAGTTGTTATCCTGAAAATCGATATTTCTCCAATACTTAACCAGGTCCTGTTCTGAGAAGCAGTTTAATTAAGTTAGCTAGATAACTTTCCAAGTAACAGACCCTCTGCCAACCTGGACCATGGACCGATGTAATACAAAGTATAAAGTCCTGCTTTGGGGTTTGCTCAGCAAAGTTATGAACTTAACTTGGTAAACCTGCTTCCTGGAACAGATGGAGCCAAAAGTTGTTTACGACAGTTTTTACGCATGTATCTTGGGTCGCTCTGACCACAGTGACGTAGTAATAGAAATGCGACACACACTTGTCACGCACTACCTGCCCTTAAATCTTAAGAAACATCCGGCTCGTTTAACCAGTTACCTTTCCACTTCAGTTTTGCTATGTCCTAAAGAGTTGGCTGACAGATTTAATATCTTGCTTTGCACTGAAGCGTTTACTGGGGCAAACGTGTTCAGCATCAGAATCAGGTTTATTGCAAAGTAGATTTTCACATACCAGGAATTTGCCTTCATGCTTCTCACAACTAACATAGTAAGAAGAAATCACAATGAAAAATTAAAGCAAGTACTGTAAGTCAAGAAGCATAAATGTCAAATATAATATATATATATAAATAACAATATATTCTGAAAAATATGCAAAATAATAGTAAGAATAAAGTTAAATGTACATGTTTAACTACATTTTGAAAATAAATTAATGGAAATACTATTTTTCATTTGTTGCATTTGCATGTCAAAAATACAACAGTAGCTCCCTTTTGTCTTGGAATCTGGAGCTTCCTGTGCATCATTGCTTTGTGCAGCAGCAAGAAGTCAACAGATCAGAAGTTGTTTTGGACATTTGTTGGAAATTATTTTTATTTGAATCAGTCTTGAATCAGTCCTACAGCTGTACTTGATTGGGATGCACAGAAAAACAAATATGAACATTTAAACAACTCTAATGCAGTGCAGAGACCAGCTATAAAAGAATGTCTCAACTTAAAGCTAAGAAGTGTTTTTAAAGCCTTGTGTAACTTTACACATTAGAACAGTGATCCTCATAATTTTCACATAGTAAAATATGGAGAAAAAAAGATATTAGGTTTGCTATTCACAGTATTTTGAGTTTAGGTAGCAGATTGGTGCCAGAAGCAGGACAAATAGTAGCATTTACGCCTACTTATTTTGTGACAAAATGCAAGTTATAAATTATGTTTATCTATGCACATCTTTGTGAATCATATTTGATTCAATATGAGATATAAGTGAGACAAGATAGAAATGTAACAACAAAATGACTACATGGTAGCTGAAAGACTTACTATGAGAGAGTCTTGTTAAATATTAAATATTGTAATCCCATTATTATATAATGTCACATATGGAAAAGGAATGAGAGAGGGGCTGCAGGGTGACAGTCTTTAAAGAAGGATCCTGCAGTTTGCAGCTGTGTCTCTGTTTTTCTTGCATGTTGCGCCATGGTAATTAGAGTAAAATGGAAAAAAATTCACAATTATGTGGACAGTTGCCGTTAACACATTGGCATTTAAGTCTTTAACCCACTATAAAAAGACTCAGCAGTTTTGAATACCAAACGATCATTTAAGTGATGTGTAAGGAAAATGTGCCTGTTGAATCAGAGTCAGTATTTCAGAAATATAGCAAAACTATTTTAAGGATCAGTAATGATGAGGTTTATGCCAATATAATTATCATGAACAGTTTTGAATTAACTAGCTTGAAAAATACACATGGAATTAGTATCAATGCCTGCATGTTAAGCTTATCAGTTTTCTATTTGTTTCTTTCTTATCTGTTAGGTTATACTGATAACAAATTTGATACAAGACAAACCATGTAGGCTTAAACCCCTCCTCCTCACTCTGTCACACACTCACACGCACACAAAGGCTAAAAAGATTGCCCCAGCATTCTTCTTGTGAACTTCCACCCTCTAATTCTACGCAGTCAGCACTGTTAAGGCGACTTCATGGTCGGGGGAGTCCTACGGGGAGAAAAGCTGTGGTCCTGCCAAACGCTATGGCACACTGCCCCTTAGAATATGTTTTTATATGTTCGTCTTTCTTTTTCTCTATTAGAGCGATTTATTACCGCGTCCTCTCCTCTGACGTCGCGCTGTCAGCAACAATGTTATTTGCATTTTATCTCCCAAAGTGGGATGGCTATGTCCCCATGTAGTAATAACCAGTACCTGCACCAGACCATGTGGGTGTTTGTTCGTTTTTTTAAAGCTGATGGGTGATAAACTCATTTCCCGGACTGATGGTTTGCTACTTGAGTTTCTGCACTACAACAAGGGATGGGCACAATAACATAAATTATATTTTTGCATTCTTTACAAATATAACCTACAGCTTCCTGACAGCCCTGATTTTGGTGAGATTATTGTGCTCTTAACCTGATTACAGCAACTCCTCATGAGGCTGCCATGCTCCTCAAAAACCTGACTAGCTGTAAACAAGAGCATGGCACTTGTTTGCTCACCAGAAAGAACAAGTAGTTTTCTTGTTGGCCCCACTCCATGGAGGTCGAGGGACAGCTACATAACATAATAACCCTGCTGGATCTGAAAGAGGTTCAGTGTTTTGCTCTTTTAACACTTCACTGTGGCAGATGCTCACTGACATGCGGGGGCTTCAACCTGATCATCTCCCTCACGATTTCCTGGCTGACCCATTTACAATTTAATTTTTGTCAGAATTTACAGACATGTTTGAGGAAGACACTGACTAACCTTGTGTCCATGCCAAGTATAGATTTTTAGATGTTCTGCTTTGAAACTATTTATCACTTTTCCCAATAAGCAGTTCCTACATTCAGTGTTTCTTGCACATTCCTACTCAGAATCTAAACACCTTATTAGCTGCTAGTTTGGACTGAATCTCAATTCTCCACATGTAGTTGTAGATTGAATTTTTAACTTTTAGCACTACCAAAAAGTCTGGCCACCAAATGAAAGGAACAGCTCAATCCCTCAGTTTCACACAGATTTGCATATTGTGGCCAGCCAATGCAACAATACAGGTTTAAAAAGTTTTAAAAAAATGAGTAAGGATATGCACAGAACAAGCTCAACAGGTTGTTAAGATTGAAGCAACAACACCAGAATACCTTAGGTCAGATCACCTGAGGCTAATATGCAATCCCTTGTGACAAAGGAAAAGGCGAGTAGAAATACGAGTAGAAGTATCTGTCTTTGGCCTAGTACCAATGTCCACCCTAGCCTGCAGACCTTACAAAATTTAACTAACATCATCTGCACGGTCAGCAGAAGCCTGAGTATCAGTGGGTGAAGGGGCTCCAAACACTGATGAATGAAACAGCATGTTCTCAAACTTGCAGTTTAATATGTACCTTTAGTTGTACATGTATATGTATATGTTTATTCATAAATAATATAATGTTTAAAAATCATACTGTCATATCTACATACAACATAACTATGTACAGTTGCTTTAAACTTGTCCACTTATGCTAAAATTCAGCATTGAGGATGGATGTTTTGTTGGGTAGTAGTTATCTGATTACATATTCTCTGACCCTCTGTTTCTTTCCAGTTTGCAGCTGGCTGGTGGTGGTAGCGGCTGTAGCAGCCTCTCTGAGCGGCCTGATGCTGGGCTATGAGATGGGCCTGACCTCTGGCGTCCTGCTGCAGCTGCGGGGCGTCCTCTCCCTCTCCTGCCGGGAACAGGAAGTGCTGGTCAGCTCCCACCTGCTCGGCGCTCTCCTCATCTGCCTGGCCGGGGGTCCTATCCTGGATCGCTACGGCCGCCGCTGCTCTTTGATCTTGAGTGCCGCCCTGGTGGTCGGAGGGAGCGTCGTGCTCATCGCAATCACCTCACTCGTTGCACTCACGCTGGGCCGGTTTATAGTTGGCATGGGAACAGCGCTGTCAGGGACAGGAGCGTGTCTGTACATTGCGGAGATCTCACCGCAGGAGAGGAGGGGTCTGCTGGTGACACTGTACGAGCTGATGTTGGTTGTGGGTGTGATGCTGGGCTTCAGCTGCAGTTACGCCTTTGCTTCTCTGCCCCACGGCTGGGCATATACATTTGGACTAGTAATTCCCCCAGCCCTGTTGCAGATCAGTGTACTGGTGTTCCTCCCACCCAGCCCACGCTTCCTGGTTGCACAGGGTAAGGTTGAGCAGGCGAGGATAGTGCTGGCCAGAATGAGAGGTGGGGTTCAGGAGCATGTGGAAGTGGAGCTCAGAGACATCCAGGCAGGACTTAAAGAGGAATCAGAGCACAGCTTCTTGGAGCTGTTCAGTGCCAAGGCCAACTTGCGTTCACGGCTGCTGACGGGCGTGGCCTTAGTCTTCCTTCAGCAGGCCACTGGCCAGCCCAACATCCTTTCCTACGCTTCGCCCCTTCTCCGCAGCGTAGGTTTCAACAGTGACGCTGCAGCGACCCTGGCCTCCACAGGATTCGGAGTGGTCAAAGTGGTGGGCACCATCCCGGCCGTGCTGCTGGTCGACCGCGTGGGACCCAAGAGCTTTTTGTGCGTGGGTGCCGTCGGGATGGGACTGTCACTGGTTGCGCTCGGCACATTGACGCTGCAGAGCCACACTCACCTCACCAGCCTGTGTAAAAGCCAGACCATACTAAACCACACCCAAACGCAGTGGGATTTAAACGAAACCTCCCTAGACTTTGACTACAGTGATATTTTTTCTACTCGCCTCCCCAGCCAATGGAACAGTGAGGAGGCACAGGGGACTAACAGGGAGGATAATGGGATTTGGGAGTCAGGAGGAGGAAAAACTCCTGTACAGGTGTCTTCCTCACTTAAGCTGGCATCATTGATCAGTTTGCTGGTGTATGTGGCAGCCTTCTCCATAAGCCTCGGACCAAGTAAGCACACACACACACACAAACACACACACAAATTGAAGTGCACCAGTAGCTGGTAACTCGCATCATATTGACCCTTCAGTGTACATTGATTTTCATGGTTTACCATTTAACCACAGTAAACCAGACCATTTCTGCTGTATCTGCAAAATAGTACAGCAGCTATGATCAACATGCACTCACAGCACTTGTATGTTAAGAGAATTCGTAACATGCTGTGCTGTGAAGTACAAAGTACAACAATGGTTATCATACAGTAAAGTATAGATTGTAACCGTCCGGTTCCCCAGATAAAGCAATGTGGACCCTGACTCTAAAGCCTCAAATCTGGCCAACAACTCCCCACACAGTTTTACAAAGCTAATCGTGTTATTTGTATCTGTGCCTAATTAGCCACGGTCCCTTTTGTCCTTGCGTGTCTGTCTTTGTTGTCTTTCCTCTTCAGTGGTGTACGTGGTTCTCAGTGAGATCTTCCCAATGGGAGTCAGAGGCAGGGCTGTGTCTGTGGTGTCGGCTGTAAACTGGGGCACTAACCTGCTCATCTCCATGACATTCCTCACAATTACAGGTGTGTATGTGGTTATAGTGTATTATTTGTGGGTGATCATAAAGCTGTATTAAAAACAAGAACAATTACAAACTAGTAGATCATCTGAGTCATCTGTTCTGCAAACAATAATTACAGGTTGAGAAACATTTCGCCCAGGACAGGCAAAGAAAGATAGATGGATGTAATGTCTGGGACTCCAGCAAACTCTACGTTGTTTATAGGCTGAGATTTCTCACTAAACACAGAAATTTGAGGGAGTGTATATCTTTTCTGTTCTAGAAAAGATTGGTGTTGCCAATGTGATGTTCCTCTACGCTGCCATGAGCTTTATTTTGCTCGTGTTCGTAATCCTCTGCATCCCTGAGACCAAAGGTCGCACACTGGAGGAGATATCAAAAGAGCTGGCTAAGAGGTGAGTATCAGCTTGCACTTAACCTTTAAGTGTTATCAGTTTTTCTTGCAGCCTAGTTTGTGTGGTGGATTTCACTGTCTTCTGTCCCTCCTTCCTCTGCTTTACCAGGAACCATTTTGAGGTGAGGTTCTGCAGGCAGGTTCAGCCTCAGGAGAGCCTGATCAGCAGCAGCGCATCCACAGAGATTCCAGTGAACATCTGAATCCTTTAACAGACCACAACTATACACCTCAGCTGATGGACAGTCAAGAGCAAGGACAAGGAAGGACACTGTATTAGCACCGTTAAGAGTTTGGGGCACAATGCGCACATCTCGCCTACATCTGTACACCACTGCAGTTCCAGCTGGTTCCTACAATGACGTCTGTCATGTAGTTCCTTTTAGCTCCGTAGTTCATGCGAAGTAAAAAAACTACAGGGATGGTGGAAATTACGCACACAGGACAGAATTAAAGCATTTGTGAATTTGCTCAAATGAGGACAGCTCAGGGCTCACTCTTACCTATCAAAGGGAAAATTCAATAACAGGGATCGAATATGTGATTATATAAAATATACATATTATATTCATTTGATTCCTTACTGTCTTTACCTCTTCCCTATTTAAAATCATAGCATTTATTTAAACTCCAGGAAAAAATTGACTCCTCTCTAGCCAGTAGAACCAGAAACTCCCCTATTGGGGCTTTTCCATGAGCACCTACTCGGCTCTACTCTACTCAGTTTTTAGGGTTAGTTAGGTTAGGTGATAGAACCTAGTACCAGGTACTTCTTTAATACCTACTCAGTCAGGGATCCAAGCAGGCTGAGTCAAGCCGAAAATGTGATGTCAGCAGACGGACAAGGCCACTGATTGGCCAGGAGAGTGACGACACTGGATGAGTCACGAGAGCTCCATTTTTAAAACCTAACACACATTTGGAGATGGATACACACAAACCAACACCGTGGATCAACAACGAGGTGCAGACGTGTCTTTGTTTGGTGGCTGACGAGAGGATCCAGTGTCGATAGCAAATGACGTCACTGGAGTTTCGGGGCACCTTGCTATGATGACCGCACCCATGTTGAGGTGGTACTCAGTAGTAATGGAAAACGACCGAAACCGAGTTGAGTGGAGTAGAGGCAAGTAGTGCTAAAACTGTGTAATAATAAAAGTGCCTTACGAGTCTCCTAGGTTGTTTTACTATCCCACACTGTGACAAACATTTACAGAAGATCATCTCTTTTGGGAAATCAAAGATGCACTAAAGTCAGACACTAAACTCTTCAAATGTATATATATGTAATGTTCTTTGCAGGACTGCAAATTAACGCTTAAAACACGACATTATTCATGTGCTCCTCCCTGTAATGTAATAACACTAACATGGCTGAAACCAGTCATACCGGTTACACCGCAGGACACAGTCATCTACATGGTCTTGGAGAAGAGCCTGCTGTCTCCTCCTTCACATTTATGGGAACAAGCAATCAAAAAAATGATCATGAACCAACACTTAGCTCCAATGTATGTCTGGCTGCTCATATCCTCAAAAATATACACTCATCAGGTCTTGTATTGGGTAGATGATATAACAACTAGTACTGTTCAAGTGTCAGAAGTGTGAAAAGTGCTGGGGGTGTGTGTTTTTTATTTGTGTCAGTGATGCCAAAATGATGTTAGTTGATTAACAAGTAAAATGTTTTACTGCTAAAAATGGTTCTGTTGACCTGTTCACAATTAAAATTGCACATTTTTAAATCTGTACTTTGCTATACTCATCTTTTTTCATGTTTGAAAATGTGTATTTGCAATATCTCTTGCAATGAAAATATTTTTATAGGATACGCTATTGAAACTGCTTCCTGGAATCCAGAGTATGGCTAAACAAAAAGAAAGGATGGTAAAACAAACTCGACAGTCATCCAGTCATGGCGTCTTTTATCATGAACCTTTATTTTAATACAAAATACAAAATTCTGAACAAGTGTCACAAATCCTCAGTTGACACTGGTTCAAAAAGTCCATCCCACATACTTGACATGTCAAATGTTTTGTCAACATCTTTTCCATCAGATGCCTTTATTATATACATAAAGATACATTTAGGTTTTCGGTTCCCATTTAAAAACACACAAGCTCTCATCGTTTTTTGTTGTTTAAGAGAAAAGTATTCTGCCAAAGACTAGTTTTTCAGATAAATTCAGGTACTGGCTAAAGCTGTAAGCATGGTCTCATGTTGCTTCAAAACCTCATGAATCAATCGCCAAACCTCTTGATGGACGACAGAGTGAAGTTAAATGCCACAACTTTTTTTTAGACTTGAAATTATGAGTGCTTTACTTCAAAATTACAGTCCATTTTCTGAATGAGTTAATGTTGCTTTATCCTGTGGCATTACCGCAATTTTCAAGATTCTGGACAGTGTTTTCACAACTTTTTATTCCTTATTTGAGTGTGTAACCTTGTCTCAATACCACTACAGCCTAGGACTAACCTCTTGTTGTTTAATGTGAAAGCAAATGAGGGGTTCAACAGCTCAACAACTCATAGCCTGAAAAATAAAATATACCTGAACCCTTCAATATATGCCAAAACACTTAGGACCATCAGTCTTGTTCTGTACATAGCCCAAACCTATAGAAAGAAACAATTAAATATTTTAATGTTTGAGTCATGTTTGAAACTATTATTAGGAAATGACGAGAAATGAAATAATGTGAGTGTACATTGTGATCCAATGCCACAGCTGAAAACAAATTTATTGTGAACTGACAACCAAACTAAGGGAACCCGAGAGAAACTAACAATTAAATTCAGAGATTAATGCATATCGTGAACGGATGTAGCTGCATAGGGACCTGCTCTTACTTTGTGCACGTGTAACAGTCCATACTCAGTCTATGGTTTGACTACTGTTTTCCTTCTTTGGGAAAAAACAAACAAACACATAAAACACTGGGTGCCTTATATTTCTGTTAACACTTCTACAAATGAGCCGTGGACGGAGATTTTTCCAGAGAAAGTGGCGTGTGGGACGAGTTGCTGTGTTACGGTTAGAGGTGAGGCTTTTCTGTGTTAGCATACCGACTCTTTCACAATGGTCACCACTGCTAAGCATTAAAATGGTTTGATTGCAGAAAACCGGTCCTTCTGTGTCCATGCAAAAACATCCACAGCAAATGAAGAGCGAGAGTAAATAACTTACATCCCCTCCAGTGTCAGTCAGGTTTGGAGGAGCATGAAGTCTCAAAGACACACTTGCGAGTTTAGGCTGTTAAAAATCACGAGAGCCACACAACCCACAAAAATAATGACATTTTTTGAGGGGGAAATTTAAAAATCCAGGTGCCATCCAGTCCGTCGATTGTGTTGTGAAGTCTGTGGCTGTTGAAATGATAAAATCAAGCAAATAGATCCAAGGATAAGGTGCTTCCTCATTTGTAACAAATCAGGCGTGCCTTTGTTTTCTCCGTCACTATAACTTTCTTCTTCTATTTGCAGAGGGGTTTCCGACACTCGAACAGTAGTGGGTAGACCTGCTCGACAGCTGTGGCCACATTCTGCACATTTGGTCCTGACCGATCAGAGAAAGGGGGGTGGGCACAAGGGCAAGTTTTGAGTGCAATAAAAATGACAGAAAAGGCAACAAACCACCCACAGAGGCAAAATGAGAATCACAGATACCATTGAGAGAGAGAGAGAGAGAGAGAGAGAATGAGAGAGAGATTGGCCAAAACACAAATAAGAAAATAGTTTGTTCCTTGTTCGGGTTGAGTTCAGCCCAATGCATGGCACAACATACAAAGGGGGTATAAACAATGTCACTCTGGGTAAATTCCTTGAGGAATTGGGTTATTTACAAACGGCTAGTCTGGTGGAAACAGACTAAAAGTGTATTATTTCAACGTGACCTCAATCTGTTAAGCTGGTGTGCCCTTTGGCTGTATGTAAAGGAGGGTGGGAGAGGCTAGTTGAGGGAAGTGTGCGTGTAAATGTAAAAGTGTGAGGTACCTGTTACTGTGATGCTGCCAGTTGAAAACACCTGTATAGTAGCCTTGATATTTTTGATCCTGTACGTGGCTGCAGGATGGAGCTCAGGTTCATAACTGACAAACACAAGCAAACACATGGTTAAACACTGGAAAAGCACATATATATATATATATATATATATATATAAAATCAAGTTCATATTCACAATGCCACTTGCAGGTTTGAAGCACACAATGAATTTAGAGGCTGAGTATGCCGACATCTTCTGTGCGCTCGCATTACTCTAGTGCCAAATGTAAACTAAAGCGCTGACCAGTGATTCAACCACCAGAGGTCATCCTGTCCTTGCCAATATTGAACTACTCAAATTAAAATTGTGACATTTTAAACACAGCAATTTATTTCATAATACATGTATTAAAGTGTCTCAGGCAAAGGTGATTTACAACATATGAGTTGAATGAAAGGTAATTATAACAGTGGTCTGTATTTATCTTTATGTGTTTACAGTTTATTATTAAAAACTAAAGAACCAAACTGAGTGTCACAAATCATTCTGGACTGACAAATGAGGGGTAAGGTCTGCTACAGGACAAACAAAGTCAGCACAGTGAATTATTTCTAAAATATTACTTAACTCAGACAGGTTGTGGTTGTGATGTGCAGCACTTCATTACCTGGCAATGGGTCTGTTGTTCTTGGTGAAGTCTATAAGGTGGACCGCAAACGGCATGGAGCACACTGCCAGCACGTTCACAACTTTGAAGGCTGAAAACCTCACCTGAACAGACAGCACACAGAGGCACAGACACTTATATTAATGTGCTTATAATCACATACTTTTACAGTAAAGGACAACTGTTTTCTTTCAGTCTTGGTCTTATGGCCTTACTGTTGGAAAGTATACCTTAAAGTTAGCCACATTTGTGCTATTCATAGAAAAGACGAGCGCCTCGACGGAGAAAGCTTCAACCCAAGTAAATACAAAGCCACAATAGCAGCTATTTGGATTGCAGATCTATTTTAAATCAGGTTCGAGCTGTAGGTTGTTCCTGGTTCACGGTGCTGTTTTGTTTACGAGTCATGAGACGTGACCTCGCTAAAACAAATGAGCAGCCAAAAGAAATGAAGTCATGTACAGACTTCTGTAGCACAAAGCTGTTGTGTTTTGAAAGACCTGCCTTAAAGCATTAGTAAGAAAATTATTAAAATTATAAAAAGTTATTATGCTAGCTTTTAGGCATATTAGCCAAAACTATGACAATAAGACCAGGACTGTTAAAGAAAACACCTAAAATCTACTGAACAACCACATGCTTGTTTATAGGCCAATTAATTCAGTCACTATTTAAAGATTACTTATATTTCATATTTTTCTGACACGTCATTTTGTTGGCTAAATTTAATATCACAATGCATTTACTCTTTCACATTTTGTCATACATTACTGAAAAAGGTGATTTTTCTCACCTTGAAGCCCAGTTTCTGCAGACAGCGTGCTAACCTGCGAGAACCCAGCTTTGCCTCATCCTCACTGTACAAAAGAGGAGGACAGGAGGGAGCGTTACGGCATTACAGTGGTGTATGTAGTGTACAGGGTTTGGCATGAAAAAAAAAGGATATGACACACAAACAGCAACTGGAAACCTAAAGACTAACTGTAGGTTCGGAGTGATTTGCCAAAAATGATAATCACTTTATCTGATGTCAGCATTGTGCCTGTGACAGGTGAGACAAATGGTAATGCCTCTGCATTGCTGACATTTGATGGGAGATCTTGCTCAGCTAAAGCAAACATTAGTGCACCAACAATACAGAGGCCAAGACAGCCAAGGCCATCAGCAGCCAACATTTCTCTGACTAGTGAAAAGTGAAGACCACCAAAATCGTTAAGGACCCCGGTCACCCCAGCCACAAACTGTCCTGTCTGCTGCCAGGTGTGTGGCCGACGGTTCCGCAGCATTCGAGCCCGAACCACCAAGCTCAGGAGCTCAGGGACAGCTTCAACCCGCAGGCCATACAAGACTTTTAAAATCTGTGTTCACAGTACCACCACTTTTTAATAACACCTTCACTTCTATTGTATATATTTTTCTATTGTATATATCTGTTAGTTGTATAATACTTTGTTTATATTTTATTTGTATAACTTATATTTTAAGGCCTTTATTTTATTACTCTAGTGTATTATTTATCTTAAATTTTATTTTATATTTTTATTTCTTAATCTATTTTTTTCTTGTTGAGTGTCTCTATTCTTGTTAATATTTTTTTAGCATTGTTTGGGGAGCCTGGGATTTAAGAATTTCATTACCAATGATTGCTGATGTAAATTGTTGTGTAATGACAATAAATTATTGAAATCTTGAAGTAACGGCCCTTTGACAACCAGCAACTCTATTTGTTATGTACAGTCGCAGTTTTTATAGGAGTGGTTAGTGTGTGTGTGTGTGTTGCAATGTGTCTACCTTGTCGCTCCAGTGCAGATGACTTTCCCTGAGGACCAGATTGAGGCTGTTATCTTGGGCTTACGGAGCTTCATCAGGACTTTCTAACAACAACAACAAAAAAAGTGGTAAAAATGTAAATGCTGCCAACATATAGCTCATATCATAAACACTGCAATGCAACAAAGCTTTGCATGTCCATATAAATTCTCATCTCAATATCTTTTTTGCCCTCTCTGAGAGGCTTTCTTACCCCCACTTCTGGCTTGTAGATGACGTTGGTCCCCTCTAAGGCAATGGTGCGCAGGTTGAGGTGGCACCTGGTCCTGAAGGTTGCCACCACATTGGTGACAATGATATCAAGTGCATCATCATTGCTGGAATCCATGAGGAAGTGTGTGGTGCAGCAAGAGGACCACGCTGGGCTTTCTCCTCACACATTTATCAGCAACGCCACCATCACCATCGTTTCATGGACGGACAGAGAGACAAAAGCAGCTGGAAGGGGAGAAAAAAGGGATTTATTACTATTTTGAGAGTTCAAAGTTAGAAAAGTAAATTTATGACCAAAAAAATTTTCATTCAAGCTGGAACTAATGATTATTTTCTCGATTAATTGCTAAGTTATTTGGCCAAGAAGTTGTGACTGAACAGTTGGTGACTAATAGGTGACAACTGATCAATTAATGGACTAATCATTGCAGCTCCTATTATGATTAAATACCCTTCATACATACACAAACAGTATGTAAAGTCTCATACCCTTTTAGGAATCGTATTCTCCAAAAACTCTTTGCTTTGTTTTTCTGAGTCACATTAGTACAGCTTGCACATACAGTACAATCAGCTTGCACACAAGTTGTTCATACATCTGAATAAATAAAATCACATCAAGATGATTTGACTTGCCAGCTTAGTAATTCATCAGCTATGTGTTGCACTTGAGTTCTAGGAGTGAGACTCAAAACACAAAACATGCAGGCATCTGCAAGACATTATTATTCCTTTTTTTTTTCTATGTAATTTACATTTGTAGTGATGTTACATTATTGCATTTTCTTGAGTTGTAAGTACTATTTAAACTCAATACTGTGAGCTTTTGCAGACCCATGGAAAACACTTTGCACATTCCCGCACAATCTAAATAGTCGCTTCATTAAAACAATCATACTGCACATATTGTATGTTTCTATATCTATGTTTAGTCTTACGCAAAGTACTTGCTTTGGCCCTATTATTTTTCTACTTACTATATTCAGATTTTTAACATTTCAAGACAAATCCGTCACATGAGAAAACCTTCGTGGGAGTAAACCTGACTCTGATTAGCTCCTGTGCTAGTGACACAGCCTGGATATTAGCTGCTGCTACTAACAAGCGACACAAAGGCAAATAATATACTGGAGAATAAACGCAGCATGCAGTGGGTTTATCGCTTCAGTGTGTGCGAGCAGATGGTGTATTTCATCGTAATTGCGTGTAAAATTAAGGTTTTATTGGCGTTACAGCCGTGGCTCACTTCTGTTTTATCGCACAGTAACGCAGCTTGTTTGAGGGGGGAATGATGCTAGCTAATCTTCAACAACAACAACAACAACAACAACAACATCATCATCATCAATATGAACAACACCATCAACAAAAACAACAACAATAACAAACCAGCTGCCAACTAAATCATCGCAAACTATCTCAAAATGAAGCACCAGGCAAACAACAGACGGACGCCACCTCACTACTGTTCAGCTATTGTTGTGGGTGAAGCTATCCGTTAGCTAGCAACAAAGAAAAGTGCACAGGCAGTAATGAATGAAAAGTTGTTAGCCGAGCTAGCTAGCAGGCTAGCTGTGCAGCGTTACTCTGAGGAAGCTCCGCTGTTTCTACTTGGGTTTGAGAGTTGAAAGCAAATGTGCGTGTCTGAAATGTTTCTCTGATTATTTAGCTACCTCTTCAGCTAGCTCACTGCGGTAACCCCCGGCACATAAACAAATCCAGTCGCCGGTGAGATGTTGTGCACAGACTGCGTCGCATCCGCCGACAAGTGACCGGCAAGTAGGCCGTTTCCGGTCACCGCTTTCAGAATAAAACCAGGGAACCCAGTGCGTGAACCTCAGTGTCTACAACTTCCGGTTCCAACTTTCAAAATACAAATCATAGACTGTATACAAAGACATGACAGCAGCACTGCAGTGAAGCCAAAATGTCTTGATCGCCGCCTGGTGGCTGGTTGAAGTACAGGGGCAAATAATTTTTTTCTTTAAAAAGTCAAATCAAACCAAATCATTTTTTACAAGTCTAAGGTTTATATGCAGCCCTGTGAATGGGAAAAAAACAGAGCCACACTGTGCTTGCTAACAGCAAGTTTGACCTTTCACTTGTGTTCATTGTGAATTTTCATCTCACCAATATGTCTCTGGTGAATGGCAGTTTCATAATTGGTGTTTTCAAAATGAATAAATATTTACTGTATCTAGCAAGTCACATGTCAGCTGTATTAATCTGTCTAATTACAGCAGAATGATCCCAAATTAAAAGGATCAAAAGGATGCACAAGTCTCATGTATATTCATGTAAGTGCAACTTACACTAAACATATGCTTAACTTTTCTTCTTCTTAATTTATTTTATCATCACTATTATTATTTTAGTTATGTATTTACTTATTTTTGTTCACTGATTACTATTACTATTATCATCTTTTCTCTTCTCCCTTTTTTCTTACTACAAAAATGAACAACATAATTTGTAAGCAAATGTAAATCTAAGTAAACTGTAATAACGTCTGAATTCATGCTTTGACAGGCTTTTCTCAAGACGAGAAGCAACAACTTTTAAAATGCTTGTTTCCTCAGTGAAGTTCAGATTAATCAGTGTTCTCCAGAATCGTAACTCCAACTTTAAGAGAGATTTATTGAATCTTATACAGTTAGCGCCACAAGATTTGGATGTAGCAACATGCACAGATAGCAATAGAGGAGCATATAATTATGCAAACATAGGCTACAGATAAGTTCAGCATTGAAAGATGAAAGACTCACAGGTGGAAGTTGTAATAAAATTCTAATAATAATGAAATAAATATAAATCTAAGTAAAAGTAAAATTACAATGACAACAGTAAACTCAGAAAAGAAAACCCCAAAAGACAGAAAATTAAGCTGTATTAAGTATTAATTATATTAATTAAGTCCAACAACTTTATGTATTTCCTGTTTTTAAGCAATTCATAAGGTTAAGGAATCTGTTTTGTTGTGAAATTTCTTCATTATTGCAAAAATTCAAAGTCACATGACAGGTTTCATCATTTCCTGAAAAATTATAAGCGCTATCAATATCTGCAAATTTAGTAAGAGGGATAATCTGAGTAAAAGTGGGTCAGAGATGCATTTATACATGCAAATTTAAGCAAAAGCCGTGCTTCTCTGCGGCAAACAGGCAGGACTTTGTTCACGCTTTGAATAAAATGCTTGCATTACATTTTTATGTGTGAACGGAATTCCCTTCACTAATCAATCAATCAATCAAACAGGGTAACATTCCTCTTCTCCAAATGAAATTTAATTAATTGCATTAAAGCCTGTGCAAGTGCTTTAAATAATAAAAAAAATAGTTATATTAAATGTTAAAGGAAAATTATAATTAACCATGAATTAATTAATTAAATCCGTCATTAAAAGTTATATTTTGAAGACCAGGTAAGGGTTAAAACATTCATTGACTTTAGCCAAATTCTGTGTCCACAAATTTGTCTTCGTAATCAGCTGTGTCTGCCAATATTACACTTAACAGGCTTATGTTAACACCATTTCCAGACAACAATGTGTAACTTTTTTCAGTGTTTATGGTGTATTGACATTTTAGCTATGTGGATTAAAACATCTCCAAGGAAAATGAGCACATCTGGTCGGTAAATGCTCCTCAGGGAATTCTGGACAGGCTACAAAAGAGGAGAAGGAGTAAAGTTTGGAGGCGGCTGGGGAATGTTTGTGTTATCAATGAGAGAATTCACAGCCGCTCCCGTGGCTCATGAATGAATTTAGTGAATGGATGCTGTCCTGGGGTTTCTGTGCACTGTCACATCCTGCACTGATTGTGACCTTCAGGCAGACTGATCATGACCGGTTTTGTGTCATTTCTAATTTCCTTGAGACCATCTGACTTATTCCCCTTGCTGTGTGTTACTTTGCACAACACTGCATGAGATTCAAAACTGATAAGAATGCTGTATAATCTTTGTGAGTTGCTTAAACTAAACACAGATTTGAATGCGTGTGAGTCTCAATGTGTGCACACACATTCATGTGTATTTGTTTATGCATTTTAATATCCATCACTTATTGCTTGCTTATGCACGTTTGTGCATTGTGTCCTGTAACCCGACTCTTCTGCTCAGACCACTGCAAACACTTCTCCCGCCTGGCCTCTGGCCAAACAAAACAGAAAAATAACTTCTTCATGATTCAGCTTTGTTGTTATTGTTCTTCCTCCCTGGTTACCAAATTGTCTCTTTCCCCTCTCGTTTAATCCTCCTGGGCTTCTCCTGGTGAAATATAGCCTTGTGATTCACATCCATTCTGCAGAAGAGCCTTGTTCAGATGTCCCAAGATGTTTACTATAAAGGTTTAGATTTAGAGCAGGTTAGGAAAGTCAGACCACTAGCATTGATGGCGTGCGTGTGTTTGTGTGTTTGTGTGTGTTGTGAGATGGCTGACGCAGGGTGCAGGAGTATGTTTACAGTTTGTTGGGCCGCACATCACTGGGGCAATCTCTTCCCAGGGGAACAATGCTCTTATTCTCATTAGGTCATAAGATGCCGCATGTAAACACACAGATGTGAGCACTTACAGCTTAATAGATGCAGATATGTCTAAGAATAAATAGACGGTCCATCACTCTAACTACCCTGTGTGTGTGTGTGAGTGAGTGTGTGTATGCGTGTGTGTGTGTGTGTGTGTGTGTTAAAGAGAGAGTGACTGGGGGAAAGTGAGAGATAAATCCTTTTTGTCATGCTTCTGGGAATATTTGTGTTTGCATGCCCATCTGCAGATATTTATCTGTGTATGACAACAGTTTCGATCTCAATTGTGGTTGATTGGCTTGAACTTGAAAGTCTTACCCTTACCTTTATACATATCAAACACTACACAGGAATGATTTGTAAAGTAAAATGTTCACTGCTGTGGCTAACAATAGATTTGGACTAATGGAGGTGAATGGAGGCGGCATAACCACACATTTCCAGACCTCAAGAGGTGTGTTTTCCACTGAATGTCTGGATGATCTGGGTAGTTTGGCATTCTTCTGACAAAAAGCTGAAAAGGGCATACAATTTTCTTCAAGCTCCCAAACCTACTAAAACTTCTGTCTGCAGCTCTCCAAAAACACTGATTGTGAGGATGCCAATTCTTTTAAAAAATCGTGTCAGCAGATGCATCCTTGCAGAGATGTTTGCCAGGGTGACCTCACTGTTGCCTGTAAACTGGGCATGTTTGTCAGGACCCCAGTGTTCTGTTTATGTTGGGCGTACATCACAGGCCCTTTTCAAAAGGACTCAGAGGGCGAAGTTAAGACTTTTGAGTGTCTTTGCGGTTGTGTTGTAAAAACTGAGACCAGTACTGGTTTGATGGCTTTGTGAGAACCCTGTGTCACTGCTAAAGCTTTACTAGTTTGAGTTTGTTGTCAGCAGGGATTGAAAAGGATATCAGATGGAATCAAGTGACAAGACTAGAAATAGCAAAAGATAAAATCAGGAGGAAAAAGCTCTAAATGATAAAAATAGGGGGAAGGAGAGAAGATTGCTGAGTACAAGACAGAACCAAAGGCAAAAACTTCTTAAGCCTGTGTGCTTGTCACATTTGGATTCGTAGACACCTTACAAATGTGCATGGCTGCATTTCTGCATAGACACACATGCACTGAGTCCGTGTGCTCATGTGCTGCATGCGTGTACTTATGAGTAAGTGTTTCTGTACGAGGCGGAGATGGATAGTGTGTGGGTTTGCCGTGCAGAGGGAATCCAGCGCTCTGGTAGTGCTGCTCCGGGGTCTCCCAGTGTAAACAGAGACGTGGGAACGACCAAGCCTGTTTATATCAGTTCCATTCTTACTGGGACCAGTCAGCCAGGCATCAGGGGCACAGCCAACCCACCGGCCTCATGTGCATACACGCTCACCCACACATATGAAGGCATGGGTGCAGAACAACATGCTTATTCTCATTCATCATCATAAGACCCTGTATTACACAATATGATGATGCGGCATGGATTGTATGTGACAAGTTTTGCCTGATGCAAGAGAAAATAACTTAATAATTAGAAAAGGGATGTAATGAAGAGTCCATCTATTATCCATCTTTTAGACTTATAGTAATCTCATTCTTAGGAGGTTGTTGCTTCAAACAGCTCTAAGGAGAAGTTGTTTTATGGAAAACACACATAAATCCGCAGCTTTCAGTAAACACAATAGAATTTTGATAATACACATGGTCTTAGGGTGAAAATACCTTAATTTGCCAGAAATTACATTTGCAATCACATTAATTATGTAAACCTATCAACATCTTTTTTCCATTGAAGATCATATAAAGGATGTTCCTGTGTGCCAGCAGACCCCACACTCCCTGTGTATTTGCTCACCCAAATGTTAAGGACATTCCACATTCAACCACAAAAAAAGGAGTTTCTACAAAGAAGTGAAATCTTCTCATCCTCCCGTCACAGCTCGAGTGGAGAGGCCGCGCTCAGACAGGGAGACGATCACTCCGACGCTCATCATGCCAGATTTACTGGCCTAACATTAACACACCTGCACAAATGTTTTGGAGTTCCCTGCTCAGCCATGTTTAGACTGGTTTTGGAAATGATGACACTGCCATGAGCATTATGTGGTGCAACTCCATTCCAGCTTTTTGCAGAAAAAGACAAGAGACACAATGCTGAGGAAGCTGGGTCAGGATGAAGTCAAGGTCTCTTATTGATTTAACATTTATTTAATCATGATGTATATATAAACTGCCCAAAGAAACAGATAAATATATGGATGCCCTCCTTTTTTTATAATTTCTGGTATACCTCTTTTGGGAAAGATGCAATTTACATTAGTATGCAATAATATACTGAGTATATTTCAGCCCAAGGAAGGTCAAGTATATGTTTGACAATAAATCTGAATAAGGAAACACTCCACAATAACAAGTATAAACCAAAAATAGCAACTGTGGCAGGACTAGACAGACATGACACACATGATTAGGAAACCTTAAAAAATAAATACCATTTTTGTCATTTATAGACTGGGGACCCATATTTTCATTTAAGGAATTGAGTGGGATCAACAATGGAAAATAACAAAAAAAAACTGTGCTTTTGGATTTACATGAATGCCAGAACTGCTTTTTTTGTAGCTCCTTACTCACAGATATGAACAAACAATTCATTTGGGCCACAGAACTGCAGTCCGCTAGCTTTTTTGCCTGAGGCTTAGACAGACCCCCAGCAAGCCAATGTTTGGATGGAGAAGGAGCTGCTGTAAGCCCTGTGGAGTGGATTCTTCCTCTATTGCTACAAAACAGAGCGCTCTGAAAACAAACTGCTGTAAGAGCTCGGAGTAGTCCGTCTGAATGGTCACCGAAGAATCGCAGAGGGGAGCCACACACGTCTGTCTGAATCGGGAGGCAGGGTCATCAGAACTCCCTTCAATTACACACCTGGTTTCCTTTAGAGATAAAATGTGTGTGTGTGTGTGTGTGTGCGACCAGGCATGAAATTCATCATTGTCACTGTGTCTTAATGTATGCTATCTAAGTTATTGTATGTAGGAGGGGAAGGTGGGTGCCAAAATTACAGTTATGATTTTGTCTCTCTTTTTATATATCTCCTGTGCATGTGTGTGCGTGTGTGTGCGTGTGTGTAAAAAAGCAAAGACTCCTCCAAACTTTGTGCTCATAAAGGTCTGAATTTGGGTGGACTGGGGGGTGTGAGGTGTTGACACAGAAGGATGTTTTGGGGTGGCGTTTGGGGAGCGAGTCAGTCGGGGTGAAGGTGTAGAATGATGATAGGAAGGACGGATATGTGATAAGGGGGGGTAAAAGTGTTGTGTTTTGGAGTTAAGAGTTTGGGAGTATCGCTTGTACGGCGTGCTGTGTCGCTGCATGTTTGCAGACACGCACGCACTCTCTAATTGATCTGCTTTTGCTCATACTTCTGTCTGTGTGTGATAAAACAAAGCAACAAAAAAAATCTCCCACTCATATGCGAGCAACACACACACACACAATCGCATGCCCACGCACATGTACGCACACTCGCAGACACACATACTGATATCTAAATTAATGGTCTCCTTGGGGAGTCATCCAAAGGCCACGGGCGTTTGGGAGAAAAGATTCTTGGAAAAAGGCTTCATCATCAGAACATTTGCTCATTAGTAACCCCATCTTAGCCATCCAGAGAAAGAGAGAGGTACACTAAGGAATACATAGACAAGGTCATATACTTATCATGTTGAAGAGGCATTTACTTTACAGGCTCTCCAAATGACGATAAAAGTGGCAGATAGCAAGAGGCGAGCGTGGAGTCAGCCTTTGGTGTGAGGAGCACAGACGTGGGTAAAGAGCATGAGTAGTTCAACAAAAGTCCAAAAACAGAAAGAGAGACTAAAAAAAAAAAAAGAAAGAAAGAAAGATCTCGATTCTCAGCGAGTTAGACTCCCCTCTGTCTCCTTCAGCCTCACTCTGCGCAGGAAGTCATTAAAGAGTAAGCCAATAAAGCTGTGTCAGATATATTGTATCCCCGGCCTCCACAGAGATATAAAATATTGGCCTCCCATTCTCATCAGACATGGGGATCAGCATTTTACAGGACCACAGTGTCCTCCTCTGGAGTTCAGAGAGTTTACTGAAGTTATCAACTGTCTTGTTGTTGTTTTTCACCATAATTGTTTCCGGTTTTATCGAACATGACTCACAAGAAAGGGGCATCCTTGGTAATACAGAGGTTTTAAATGTATGAATGTCCGTCTTAATAAGTCCTCAACTTCAGTGCTGGGGGCTTGTTTTTTTGTCCTCCCAAAGAAAAATGAATTTGATTTGGGAGTTCCTGCTAGTTCATCCTTAAAACAACATGAATCACATCTTGGCCACTAGGGGGGAATATAAACATCAAAACAAGCTCACAGGTAAATATTTATTTGTGAAGGTGTCATGGTTATTTGGTCAGCATACAATCCCTAATTGCAATTATGTATTTCCCAGACATGTGGCACCATTACATTTGTACATTTAGCGTACAGTGCACCTGCCTGCTGGTGGAAACGAGGCTCGCGAGAACAGCGAACCTAAATAGTGAAGTTATGGCCTGTAAAACCAGTGAGTAAAAAGATGCTAAGATGTTAAGGGTTGAGTTAGGTGACACACACACATTCATTTAATCCACTGCCAGAATTAGCACAATGCTAATGCAAAAAAAAAAAAGACTTTATTCTATTCTCAGTGTTTGTGTGTGGGTGCAGTGATGATATATGCTGTTCTTTTGTTCTCGGCCTGCCCTACCCCCCAACCCCACCACATCTGGTTTTTTCAACATATTTGGACAAGTATTTTATATCTTACGCAAACAAAGAGGCTCGTTTGGAGGGAAAATAAGCAGCCCCTGTAGCCTTTGCTGTTGATAAGACGGTTCATACTCATCCAAAATAAATATGCAACATATTAGAAGTAGAGCAAGAAAAGAACATGGATACTTTCATGGAGTGTATCATGGATACTTTATTGTACTAAGCATGTATTTTCTTTCTTTTAGCATTAGTATAGATAGATAGATAGATAGATAGATAGATAGATAGATAGATAGATAGATAGATAGATAGATAGATAGATAGATAGATAGATAGATAGATAGATAGCAAATTAATTGTAGAAAAAGAGCAATAAAACATGATGGAGGGATAGAGAAGGAGGGAGAAGGGGCGAGGAGATGAGGTTAATCCAAACAGACATGTGCCAGGTTATTTTTACGACAGTCCCATCAGCCATTATCTGCCTGCTCTGTTATGGTTAGGGATAAATACAGACCTGGGCAATACCAAGGAGGGGTATATCTGTGTACGTGTGTGTGTGTGTGAATGGTTTTGCGTCTGTGCAGTAATGTGTACTTTCGTGTGCGTACATACGTGGTCCCTCTCATCCTCTCTGGCTCTCCTCCACTGCAGCAGCCCGAGAAGATAACCACAACAGTTTATTCCATTTCATCAGACACTCTTCTGGCCATTTTAGGCCTAATGGACACAAAGCAGGACTCGCCTTTTTATCTTCTTGCTCAATAAAAATCTTAAGTCCAGTCCGCTCATGAGACTCTCTGTCTCTGAGCTAAATAAATATCTGTGTATTGACTGAGCTGGTGAGTGGGGGGGAAAAAGAAAAAGAGAGTTCTGTGTGTTTGTGATAAGTAAAGTAGGGGGGAAATTTTCTGTGGGAAAAACAATCGTGTGTGTAAGAGAGAGAGAGAGAGAGAGAGAAAGAGAGGACTTGAACATAGTTACATGATATCGTGATATCTGGCTTCAGACTCTCATCTGTAAGCTCTCCAAACACCTGTGTTTAAGGCGTGGAGTGAAGATTAACGAGGGGTTTAAACTTAGGCATACAGAGAAATGAATCCGTGTGTGTGTGTGCCTATGTGTGTGTGTGTGTGTGTGTCCACGTTTATGCATTTGTGTGTAGGCATGTGTTTGAAAGATGTAGCGTTGTGTGTATCTAAGCGCTCTTGACACTATTTTTATCATTCAGTGCTTATTTAAACACACATTTCAGTGTTGCCTATGCGACTATCCAAAGCATTTCTGTTTACACTCACCTGCTGCCTCAGGGAACGCCAACAACCGCGTAAGGCACGTGTGTAAAAGAGAGAGTGTGTGTATGTGTGTGTGTGTGGGTGTGTGCTCTCACCCCATCTGGTCATGTGCACGTGTGGCGCGAGAGGAGCAGAGGTGACGGTGAGTTTGGAGTGGCAGAGAAATGATCTGCAAGGTTTATTATCTTTAATTAGCATCCAGGGGAAAGAGATAGATAAGGACCACCATTTCGCTGATGGATCTGTTCTGTGTTTCTTCCCAAGCCAAGATGAAACTGTGTAGTGAAAAAGCAGGAAAGAAAAATCTGTGAGTATCCTCAGCCCTGGAAAAACTCAGATGCCTCCATTTATACCTTTATTTGAACTTTAACATAAATAACTATACTGTATCTCTAATGTAATATAATCTGTCTCTGAAACTGTGCCCAATGTACATATGTTATAATTCCTTAAATAAATGAACATTTCTGCAAAAATCTAATATTTTAAAGGCCACACATAGTACCACAGAATTTGAGCATCCTCACAATGTTGGTAATGTTTTAACTACTTTGAGCACAATTACCAACCGCTGTCCCACGACTGATGGAAAACCATGCCACATGTGTTTTGTAGACTGTGGCAGACCAGGTTATACAAAGTTCAGCAAATGTGATGGCCCCCTCAAATTAGAACTCTCTGGTTTTCCTGGTTCCCTCGAAAGTCAGATCAGACAGTTTGCGATGGGTCGATGGTGCGTATTGGCATGCCAGAGTTTACCGAAATATAGCTCTGCATGACAGCTTCACATGGTCCTCTCCAAGTGAATCCTCTGAAAATGCTGATTTCATTTGAACAAACAGATTTTGGTAGGAAATGTCAGTGAATCACACACCATCACAATAACATCTACTGATTTTAGTGTGTAAGTTTTGATACTACAAGACATTTTTTAATTATAAAAGTGTTGAGCATTTACATTTAGCAAAGGAATAAATTTGTCATCATTGATAGTAGTGATGGACTTTAAGTAGTTACTGACAAAACAGAAAGGAAGAAGTTGAGTTTTAAAGCCAACAAAACTGACAAACATATGCCTACAAATACTGACTAATTAAAGAAGTTAACAGTGACGGTGATGATGATGATGATACTGTAAGAGCAAGAGCAGCACAAACACAGACACGCACACACACTCAAACAGACTCACACACTTCTCACCTCTTAAGATGCAGATTGCTGCTGTCAAATAAATAACTCCAAAAGTAAATACACATCAAACAGCTGGACAACAGCTGATACGCCACAGTGACAGAGATCTTTTGCATAACTGTGCCTGCGTCTACGGGAGTGAGACAATGAGCAGGAAAAAAACGGTTCACATGCATGCATATAAAATGTATGTGTGTGTGTGTGTTTCAGAAGCAACGTCACTTCTTTGGAATATAACACGTTGAACCACAAAACATTTAAGAAAGCTGATTCTTAAAACTAATACTATAAATAAAAGTTTGTTCCTCAGATATTTCTATTACAATAGTTTGTTCCTCAGAATTTCTATTACAAATCACTTAGTGTTAGTTTGACACTCCATATTTTGTGGATTTCTTAATACTGAAACAAGTGTCTATAAATCACCCCTTCACAGTTACATTCACAATTACATCCAGCAGGGTTAGGGTTTTATTTTACTCGCCAGTATCTAATGTTCAATTTTACCTGGACAGTAGACGAGAGCATGCATCATTACAGCTGAGAATTACTAATACATGCAAACATTTATGCAAAATGCAGCATGTCTTCAGCATGGCTTCATTGCATTCTAGTTTACCATATATATCTAGTATATCTACAGATCATATAGAAGAAGTATCTTCGTGAAATCAGCCTTCTCCTACAGAGCAGCAGATACCTGGAATACCATATGTACAGGAATGTTAAATCTCTTTCTCAAAATTTATAAAACAGTGGTTACTAGACAATGAAACATGCTGTCATAATCTGGAGTAGTGGTTATGTCATCGTTTTACTATGTGTCTGTGCTTACGTGCTTTTGCATGTTTCATTTTAATATTTTTCATATGCCATCATCATCAAAGTCATCAGCTAAATCTGGTAAATGTACACAGTGGACCTAAGTGCTCATTTTAATGAACGTGCACTGACCCTCCTTAAACAAACATAAAACATAAAAACATAAACATAGTGAGATCCCTCTTCCCTTTATAGTGGATATAGATGTATACCTCTCTGAATGGTTGTGGTGTACACGGCAGATTCTGTTGGACACATGAAATATAAACCCTTTAATCTGTCTGACACTCATATGCTGAAACTCAGGAGCAAGAATAATAACAAAAAAATAATTGTGACATATATTATTACTGTTGTACGCTCTTTGTTGGTCTCTCTGCTGTCGGCACCTTGTTACTTGACTGTTTCCTTCTCTTCTCTTTTCCCAAGGTTGATTTGTTATTGACCTCCATCTGTCCGTCTTTGACATGTCCTCTTTTCCACTTTTCTCTATTACAACTGTTTTTAAAGAAATGGCTCCTGCATACTGCATACTGTTTATTTGCCCTACACAGCCAGTGTGCTGACTGTACAGGTGTTAGCTGTAAACTAGCTTGGCAACATACATTACGACATACGCAATAACTGTGTGTGTGTGTGTGTGTGTGTGTGTGTGTGTGTGTGTAGCGTGCCTGTGTGTTTATGTTCATCTCAGTGTGCTTGCATCTTTCCATAGACTCTGTATGGAATCGCACCGCCTCTATAGTTCACTTCTCCTTCTTGTCTGAGCTCACAGTCGGATCACTGTATGTTCAAACTGAGCTGGAAGACTACATCATCGCTTTCTCTGAGATTGTGCCTTCCATTCGCACAGGTTTTTTGTACCATAAAACCAGGCTTTTTGAAACAAGCGAGAGTGAGAGTGGATGAATCTAAAAACATTGGCCTTGCACTGAAGTGGTATTCTGGACTTCCAACAATGATTGGATAAGGGTCTGTGCAGCAGTTCAGAAAAAGAGCATGCCCACTTCATGCAGCAGATGCCATCATGAATGCCTTCAAGGACAGATTGTTCAAAAGTGATTATCGCATCTTGCCCATCTTTATGACACATGAAATATAAACCCTTTAATCTGTCTGACACTCATATGCTGAAACTCAGGAGCATGAATAATTACAAAAAAATAATTCGTGACATATATTATTACTGTATTGTTGCTTTTTTTCTGAGTGGATGTAAGAGAGACAGCTTGCTAAGAGTTTAAAATGTCGGTTAATCTGGCAACAATATAGCACAGACATCTCTGTGCTGAGTTTTCTCATAACCGCCTGCAGAGTGGTGTCATCAGACAAATATGCATGATCATGCACTTGCCCTCGGTGTTTAGCATGATAGTCCAATAATTGAATGCTGCAGCTAACATTTGGCGGAGAGGTCAGCAGACATCTGTTTGTGATTACACCGTCAAGGTGAGGTGCTGTTGTGTCTGTCCTCTGCTACTAAGTGGACCTGTCTGTTAGCTGAACTGGAGCTTGGGTTACACTCACAAACAAATACATGCACACACTAATGAGCTAATGCCACACACACACACACACACACACACACACTTGTCTGCTTCCTGCCTTGGGATTTGGGGTTCAGAGGATCTTAAGGGTCTCTTGAGATTTGATGTAAGATGTTGGTGTGTGTGTGTGTGTTTGTCAGGGGCACTTTTATCACAATTCACATCTCACCTCTTAGTCATCTCCTGTTAGCCTCCGGTAGCATTATGTCTGTGTCTCTTGGGAGAACTGATATGCACATTCACATAGACGCAGATTAGGCTGAAATGAGATGTGAGGAGGTGCAGCTAAGGTCAGCCTCCTTAATCTTGCACACACACAGTTGAGTGATACTCCGAATCACAAATCCTCAAAAAGCCGAGCACGTCCGCTCCATTTCATAATTTTGCATTCCTTTCTTTGTCTTCCTTTGAGTTAGTCTTCTCTCCAGTCACACTCTTCTGTCATAAATACAAACGATGGCTTTTCATGTTTATATTACAAGAGTGTAGGAGATTTGTTGTTGTATATTCTATGCCTGGGATTTCTGTGTGTGTACAGTATGTTAGCGCACAAGGGTGTGTGTAAGAGACTGCACGCATAAGTCAAAAGTGCAATGTTTGTACAAGATCCCTCCCTGTGCATCAGGCCCACTCCTAGAATGGGGGGCGGGGGGTATCAGCGGAGTAGCCCAGGAGGAGCCTCCCGGGCCTGGCAGGAGCGACGGTTCCCTCTGGGACCTGAAGGGAGATTGCAGGCCGGAGGGAAGCAGCCATGAAGGGGGCGGGCGGTGGGTATGCGTAATGTCTTCGCCCAGGAAGGCAGAGGCCTTTCCTGCATTTGTGGCAGTCAACACGTCCCGGGTTATCAGCGGTTCTGGGCAGCTTATCCGGAGATATCGGCAGGTTATGCGGGTGTATCTTACTCGAAGCCTGGAGTTTGTTCATACAGACAAGAGCAGGCTAACAACCCCCCTTAGCTAAGACTGCAAAAAAATACATAAATGCAAAAACACCCTACTCACAGTGGAGTTTGGGTGTGTTTCACTATTCTGATTGTGCAGTGTCTGCAGGGACTGCTCCTATCTCTCTTCCTGGGGTCTGATAATACTCTCCCTGTCCACCGTGAGCTACAGTAATTACCAGTGAAAGTTATAGATAATCAGTCTGTGTGTCAATGGGCTATTTGTGAGTGCGCAACTATGAGCTAACCAGACCTCTGAGACAGAGGAGATATGATGTGGTGAGATCATTTCATCTGCAAGGGGGGAAAAACACATGAAGCTGAGTTCATTTTTCAAAATAAAATAAAGTTGCTGTACTTCAAATATTTGCAAGGAGTAAAAATGTTGATCATGAATGTAATACACACTGCTCAACAAACAGATTTTTTTTCCACCTTGGTAGCAGCTCAGGAATTTGTGCACCTTATTTAACGTGTTGCAAAAATTGCCACATGTATAAACAGACACACACACACCTGTCACCCCCCCCTGAGTGATGAGGAGGAAGAGGATCAAAGGCGTCATAACCTGATCCCGCCAATAAGAGCGCCGCACTGTTTATCATCCCCCTCTATCATCGCCCTCTATGTTAACAACAGCCTGACTAATCAGGTGTGAATAATATCAGCGACGGTCCAGCATTACACAGCTAATTAGGTGTGTGAAAAGATAATCCTGACATGATATCTCCCATAGAGATCGAGATCGGCCAGGGATCAGATTGGTACGGTGATGTGGAATGATTCTGTCTCAGATAAACTCTATTTTAGTTGCTTTCTACTCAAACACTTGAACTTCAGTGATCTGTGCATTCCTCCTCGCAATCTTTCATCTTAAATCAATCTTTAAAAGATGTGTTGGATCTCTGGGAGGCGCTTTTAAAAGCTCTAAATGAAAGATTTTGTAATATTGCAAAGATTACACCACATATCTTGAGTATGAGGTAGCTGTTCAGATCTCAATTCAATACTTCCAGGTTCTAGTTTTCACTAATGAACCCATAGTTATTTCAACATTTCAGATCTTGAAATGAGCTGTGAATGAAGTTACTCATGAAAAACAGATAATTTCTTCTGTAATAATTGATTAAATGAAAGAAAAGTGACAGACACAATCCTGTATTTTCACAATATAACCCTGATTTTACAGAACAAAATAGAGTTGGTATTGAGACAAATTAATTTGTGTAGATAAAGGTGAAAATGGTTAAATTAATAAAATGAATGTATTCAGCATTATTAATGGCATGTTTTACCCATTATTAACATCTTTAACCCAGCCTGTAGACTTAATGCACACTAATACAGGTATTAGTGTTTCAACAGGACTGAGTGTGTGGCTGCGTCTTGGCTGAAAAGCTTGTTTTCGCTCGACTGTTTTGACTCTATTTGTTTTGGCTGGACCGAACTGACCAGACGTCCAACAACAGAGAGCGGAGTCAGCAGCGGGGACACGGTGGGGGGAGGAAGTGGGTGCAAAACTGGGTGAAGAAGAGCAAAGACGGGGAGGGGGGGGGGATTAAGTGGCTGCTGTGAAGGATTTAGTAGGGTGCTAGGAGTTCTGGTCTGTTGGAGGATCTGGGAAATCACACACACACACACACACACACACATACACACACATCCAAACAGTACCACTGTGTGAGACAGAGAACTGTGCAGTGTCCCCCTCCCTCTCTGTTTATAAACTGCAGCCTCAATCACAGTGACAGAGACCAGACCTTTGACTCTGAAACCTAGCACTGTCCTACACTGCCCTCCTGCCCACTGCTGCAATGTGAAGCTGCGCAGACACACACACACGCACACACACACTGTTTTTATCTGTGCATCCGATCACCAGGCCAAAGTTACACCAGAGGTTGCAGCAGAGGTTAAGAAAGTGCCATACTGTAGGAGAAGACACGCTCGCACACAAACACACTCCAGCTGCAGCTGCATCACGTCTCATTTACTTCCGACAGGCCACTTTGGGCACTCGGCAATTCAATTCAAGTTCAAGCCAATACAACTTAAGTAACGGTGTGGGTGTGTGTGTGTGGGTGTGTGTGTGTGTGTGTGTGTATGTGTGTATGTGTTCTGAGCAGAGCCAACAATACAGCAGTGCCTATGCCTGTTGGACATTTCAGCCACAAACTTTGGTCCAAAACGCTCTTTGTTGGTCTCTCTGCTGTCGGCACCTTGTTACTTGACAGTTTCTTTCTCTTCTCTTTTCCCAAGGTTGATTTGTTATTGACCTCCATCTGTCCGTCTTTGACATGTCCTCTTTTCCACTTTTCTCTATTACAACTGTTTTTAAAGAAATGGCTCTCCAAATAAAATAGAGGGAACAGCATACTAACAGTGTGTTCAGACTAATGTGACCAGCATACTGTTTATTTGCCCCACACAGCCAGTGTGCTGACTGTACAGGTGTTAGCTGTAAACTAGCTGGCAACATACACGACATACGCAATAACTGTGTGTGTGTGTGTGTGTGTGTGTGTGGTAGCGTGCATGTTTATGTTCATCTCAGTGTGCTCGCATCTTTCCATAGACTCTGTATGGAATCGCACCGCCTCTATAGTTCACTTCTCCTTCTTGTCTGAGCTTACAGTCGGATCACTGTATGTTCAAACTGAGCTGGAAGACTACATCATCCCTTTCTCTGAGATTGTGCCTTCCATTCGCACAGGTTTTTTGTACCATAAAACCAGGCTTTTTGAAACAAGCGAGAGTGAGAGTGGATGAATCTAAAAACATTGGCCTTGCACTGAAGTGGTATTCTGGACTTCCAACAATGATTGGATAAGGGTCTGTGCAGCAGTACAGAAAAAGAGCATGCCCACTTCATGCAGCAGATGCCATCATGAATGCCTTCAAGGACAGATTGTTCAAAAGTGATTATCGCATCTTGCCCATCTTTATGACAACAGGCTTTTCTCCCCCCTTTGGAGTTTGTGAGCTTCTGAAATGTCAATACATGCGATCACACAACACAGAGGCCATCATTAATGTGATGATTTTTGGCCTTTGTAAATGCAGAATTGTGATTTCTGTTACTTTGGACAATCCTGATGACTGAGATGCAATGTTGTTTTTAGCGGAGGAGGGTGAAAACACCCACCACTGTCCTCCTTTATTCAGGCTAAAACAAGGCCATCGAGCGCAGTGACACCATCCCAGGTTTGCTCTAGTCAAAGCCGCCTTGAGGCTGCAGGGGCGCTTTACATTCTCCAATACGTCACACGATTTCCTCACATCCATACATCCATATACATCCATCACATGCATTGTGAAACCCGATACATTAACCACGGATGCACACACTTATGCATTTGAGTGTGTGCGCACATTCCAGAGACCAATACACTCCAACTCCCTCACACTGTAAGGACAAGACTTCCAGGTCATTAACCTACACTGTGACAGAGTATTAGTCTTATTCTGGAGAATCACTGTTTGCCTCCCCCCGGATGTTCCTGTCACTGAATATCAAAGGATTGTAGTCTTTTTGAAATATAATATGATATTTCCACTCCCATAAACATCTTCATAATTCTCTGTTATTGCCCAGTTTGTCTGCCGCATCCTTTTGCCCTGGCTCTCTCCACTCCCTGCTTGTATCTCTGCACTCTCCGCAACCTCTCTGTTACTTATTTTACTTTGATTTTCCTTCTTTTTTTTTAGAGGTAGCCTACTTGAACTGAGGCTAAAAGCAATTTGTGCGTGTGTGAGTGTTGGGGGAGTATGGCTGTGATAAGGGACAGGGAACTGGAGTGCTTAGACATAGATGGATGATGTTTTTCTCACCCTAAGCCTCACTCCAAGATTACAGTTTCTCACTCTGTTCTTTACACCCACCAAGCAACTTGTTTCTTTCTTTTTTCTTTTTTTTTTTGTTTTAATTCTTTTATTTTTTGCATGCATATGCCACAGAAAAACACAAGTGGAATGTTTTTCCAGTAAATAAAACAATATTTTCCTTCAGATTGTGCACATAATGTATTGTCCCCATGTTTCTTTGGAAAAAATGTGCAAGGAAAGAAAATGAGAACTTCTGTAAAGTCTGATTGTGAGAATATGTGATGAGTCCACTTAAAAAAAAATCATAAAAGAAAATTTTAATCTTAATGTTCATAACCAAGTTAAATACAGGGAATTAGAGAGTAGTGCTGAACTTAATGTCACGCTGAGGACACAGGGGCTTTAAGCATCAGTGACAACCTTACCTTACTTTGAGTCAAAGGACCATTTTCTCCCACAAGTCCATCTTATTTAACCTAATATTTCTCTTTCTACATTTTAAAGTCAAAGTAAAATTTAAAATCTCATTCTTACATGTAAGGAAACAAAACTATAATGACACTGCAGCTATTGCAGATATTTCTCAAAAAAGGATAAAACTGTTTTTTTGGAAATATGTGTGGAAACAGTAAATAAGCTCTGGGTGGGCATTTCCGATGGTAACAATTGACTGGCAACAAGATTTTTTTGTGCCTTTAAAACAAGTCCACATGACCTTCATTTTTTTAGCGATTTAAGCTGTCCCTTTACAACCTTGTTGGCCTAACTTGCTAATGTTAACAGCAGCACTGCCTCCCACTAGCCATCACTTTTCTCTAAATAAATAAGAATTTATTTTCCTTTTTGGAAAAGTTTGACTACACACTAGGATGCCCACTACAGACTACAGAAAAACAACGTTCACGTGGCTCAACTACACTGAAGTTGATCACAAATGTCTTAGTCGTTATAGATATCATATTAGAATATAATGTGCTCTCCTACAGGAAGTTCCCATAACGAGTTCCCAGGGTAGATCCACTGTTTCTCAGTGCATGCAGTTGTTTAAAACATTTAACAAAGGTGTTTGTGCGTGTGACAGGGAGAGAAACGATAATGACCCAAGGCATCAGGTGTCCCCCTCGGTGGCCCTGCGAGCAACATCTGGAACCCGTCCCTTCATGTGTGACATCACACAACCAGCCTAACCTTTGACCCCCAAACCGGCTAATTAGCAGCATGTCCCTCCATAACTGCTGGGGTCCCCTCTTTTTTCTCTCTCCATCTTTCTCACGTACCCCCACCATCTCCACCTGTTGCCTCGTGTCACCATTTTTGTGTGACCGAGGCTCCGAGAGGGTTTTACCGCTCACATGAAGGGCTGTTAGCCTTTGCTAGTACAAATGATAGTTATGATGATATCACATCAGGGTCTGTTTTATTGACGCACAGGGGAGAGAAAAAGGGCCCTGCTTTGTTTCATGAGCTATTTTTTGTTCATCTCTCTCTCCCTCACTCTTTTTGATACTCTCTGGTGGATCCATGTATCTCAGAGGTGATCATCAATCTAGCAGACTCTATTATTACTTTTCCACAAAGTGCTTTGATTTCCAGCCCACCCACGAGATTAAGCCCCCCCTTCCTTCCTCTCTTTCCTCTGCCTCCGTCCCCTCACCTATCTATTCCTTTCTCCTTTTGCTCTTTTTATCTGCTCTGTGTAGCGCTATCTCTCTCTTTTTCCCCTGATGCGTCAGTCTTATGAACTTCTTTTTCAAAGTGTCCTCTTTTCTCTCAAATTTTTAACATCGATTTTTTTTTAGATGATTTCCAGCCGGATCCCAAATGCAGCTCCACGTGAAGTGTGTTTCTGTGTTGTGTCAATTCCAGCGGATAAAATAAAATGTAGTGGTGCTGCCTGTTTGGTGCACTGTGACACCGGAAGCAAAGGGGTTAAAGGTCAGCTCTCAAGAGACACACCTCTTATCCTTGCACACGCTTCAGCTGTGCAGGCATAGGCGTTGAGTGCACACTGACACATGCGCACATAGTGCATCCCAGCAAGAAAGATCTACAGCTTCATGCAGACCTGCTGCTTTTTCAAACTATCATTAATGAAGAACAAGCTATATAAAAAAGGACATCACCTGCACCCAGCATTAACACTCACAGCAGCTCCAGAGGGCTCCAGAGAGTTTGTTGTTTGGACTTGGCCCTGAGTGGACCGGTGCATGGAGCATCGGTGTGGAATGATGTGGAAGGCCAAACAAGGGATTGTGGGTGCCGGGTATCCATTACATCAGAGGGGACCAAGGCGCCAGTTTGCCATTTGAGACGTGACACCCCCCTGTCCTTGCACTTTATCCTGTTAACTGGCAAGATGTGCTGAAAGTTACATGGGCCCTGTGAGAGGAACCAGCTGATAGCAAATTTTATTCATAAGGTCTGCAGTATTATTATATAAAAATCACATATATTTATTTAGTTAGCAATAGACAGTATTTATACAATATTTTAGATGTTCACTATTGGATTTAGGAAGCAACACAACCTCTTTAACATACTATAGAAAACAAAATACTAAAATGTAGCATTTTATTTACATAATTTCCAATGAGAGTAAACATTTTAATGGAAATTACATCTACAAGATGATGCATAAAAATATAACAGATTTTAATTCAAACCCTACCGTGATTTTGTTGAAGAAAATCTGAAGGAAGGAAAACATGGTGCTCTAGGTTGCAGGTACAAGAGGCACATCGAAAACAGGCCTTGATCCAAATTTACAGCACATCATGAGAACATGCTGTCACTCCCAAATTGATTGAACCCACACAATTCTATCCACATAAGCTTTCAGTCAGGATGCACAAAGGCCAAAAGCTTAAAATCTCGAAAGCATGTGTGACAATATTGCAGATTGAGCCTGTCTCAAAAGGTCTCAAACCTTTTTACAGCTCATTAATACTCTGCAGTTCTGACAGATCCCCCTTGAAGTTCTTGTAAAGGTTTAGGGGGATGCTCCTAATTTCAGTTTTTTATCAGTCTCCTCACAGTGTCTCCCAATGAATGGATTAAAATTAAGATGCCCTTTTAAATGAACCATGTATCCTGCATTTTACCGGGGAACCATCCGGGGTCCCTTGGGGTCCAGGAACCCTTTGAGAACCAGCATGTTAGATCAGCACCAGTGTCTCCTCCCAGCATGAGGTAACGCCCTCTCTCTCCATGGAGATAAAGCCCCTGTTCCTTTCTGCTCTCCGCGCACACTCAGCGGTCCATGAACTCATCTCCAAGGCTCGCGTCCGTCCGCCCGTCCCCGTCCAGCCTCTCAGAGTCCCGCTCCCATGTTTTGAGCCCGCTCGGGTCGGAGACAAGTCGTCCACCATGTCCACCGGGTCTCTCAGCGATGTCGACGACGAGCTCCTGGACGGCATCCTGAAGTTTGGCTCCTCCGGCAAAGACTCCAACGAGAGCACGGAGGAGGGCTCCAACTGCGAGGGCACTTGCGCAAACGACGCGCCGGGAAAGAAGCGCAGGACGGCGTCCCGGAAAGCGGCGCCCAAGGGTGTGGCGCAGCAGGAGGGCAAGCATGTGCAGAGGAACGCGGCCAACGCCCGGGAGAGAGCCAGGATGCGGGTCCTGTCCAAAGCCTTCTCCCGGCTGAAGACCACCTTGCCCTGGGTGCCGCCGGACACCAAGCTCTCCAAACTGGACACGCTGCGCCTGGCCTCCAGCTACATCGCGCACCTCCGGCAGATACTGGCCAACGACAAATATGAAAACGGATTTATCCACCCCGTCAACCTGGTGAGACTGGGAGGGGGGGCGGAGTGGAGGGAGACACCCAGCCCAAAGTCTGTCTGAGTTATAGAGAGAAAATGTGACTGAAAGCTGAGGTGAAGTTTTAAAAAGAAGGCCTAAAATTTAAAACTTTTTTTTTTTTTAAATAAAGCCGTGATGCTGCCTTGTTTGCCTTTTGATATAAAATCAGTAAATGATGAGATTAATGCAAGACTTTATAGATTATTTATGGGTTTTAACCTGCTCCATACTCTGGCCAGGCCTGGGGAGGAGCAGCAAGGTGACATGAGGGTGATAACGCTTTGTGAAGCAGGTGCATGACAGAGGGAGGAAAGCCTAATCCTTTTTATTTAGACAGTTTTTAGGCAAAAACAAATCTGATTCAGAGCAAGTGTCACCCTTTATGAAGCATTATGCTTGGCCAGAAGTGATGCAGGCCTGTCATTGTGCCTAAAATTATTACCCGGAAATCACTTCAATAACTGTGCACAACCTCAAATAAAATAATAGATCTCCAGATAACCATTTGGAGTATTTTATGGTGTTATAATCCACATTTTAAATCACATAATAATAGTAAATGACATATTTAGCAAGATTTTGGAAGAGGCAAAAAACAAAAAAAAAATTAGTGCATGGAAATGGGAAATCTTTCAGATCATCTGATTAATTGACACTAAATTTGATCTGATTTTTTAAATGTATTTATTTATTTATTTTAACTTTGCTTCATTTCCCTGATGAGTGACTATGCCGTTGCTGCTTGGCCCTAACTTGTGCGTGTTTCCCTCCGCAGACGTGGCCCTTCATGGTCGCAGGTAAGCCGGAGAACGACCTGAAGGAGATGCTCAACAACACGACGCGGCTATGTGGAACAACGGCGTCCTGACGACACCAAGCACACACCTCGATACGCCTTTGTAAAGGGTCAAAGACAGTGACTTTTTTTTTTTTTTACCCCTTAAGACTGAAATGCACGTCTCATCTCCGCAGACTCAGAGTGGGAATAACGGAGAGAGAAAGAGGGGCCTTTTCTCTCTCCTTCGTTCCCGTAAAGTAGATTTTTTTTTAATTTAAATGCATTCTGTCACCTGTTGTTTGTCTTTGCTGGTTCAAAGATAAACTGCTTTAAATAGCTTTTTTTTTTTTTAAATACTCAGATGCATTTTTTTGTACTCGTGCAGGCCTGTCATGATGGATGGACTGTCTCAAATGGTTGTACAGATTACATGTATATAAAATATATTTGTATCACTTTGACATCTTGTGTACTGAATGCTTTTTTTTTTTGTTTTAAATCCACTTTCGTTAAATTCCGTTTTATTCCCGTGTGTGGCCCGGTGCTCTGACCCGGGTAACCCCCTCTTATCGCTGCGCTCCTTCAGAAAAGCAGAGCACGTCGAGCCTCTCTGTGTTGTTTCTAGCAGATAACGGAGGACGAGGCTGTCTCTGCATAAACAAACTTCTGCCTTCAAAGATTACTGAAAGCAGTTAGTGCTCTTGTGGTTTAAACAAATTGAGTTTATCTCCTGGACAGCTCCACTGATCAGTGCAGGGAGGGAAATCTGCCATAATAACCCTCAGAGATGAAAAAATGGTGGATATAATTTAAACTATTTGATGTTACAGGTAATTGTCAGTGCTCTTTAATGACAGCAACACGATTTCATGAGTTTATTTCTGACGATATGACAATGGTTTTGTTTTTAATTATTTATTCTTAAATTGGCAAAATTACAGTCTAATTCCTCGTCAGTTGTTGACAGGATTAGGATTCAGCCAATCGGAGGAGCGGAGGGAGCCGAGTTTAGCCGTCAGAGGTCAGAGGTCACTTTCAGATGTTTTGAGAGTTGTAGAAAAGTGAACTAAGCTGAGCTCTAATCCCGCCCTGGACAGTTGTTTTAATTCGCCCGGGTTATGACCGCTGTGTTTACATCATGCCGACAGTTATTTATGCGGTCTGACACACGGCCTCTCTCTCTCTCTCTTTCTCTCTCCCTTTGTGGTTTATTGGGTTGAAAGTAAAGACGGACACTGCCACGGAAGAGTTGACTTGGCCGATCACCATTTTCTAAAAAGACAAAACGCAAAAAAAAAAAAAAAAACGCAATCCCTTTCTTTTCTACCATCCTTTGTCTGTCTCTGCACATCTCACACTCTGTCCCTCCTCCAGCAGAGATGCATTCAGTGAATAAACGCTCAAACATAAAAAGCACAAAAACTGCATAAAGCTCCCATTCAGATGCCATGCTCTAATGAAACACAAATTTGACTATTTCAATTACACTTGTTTGCATATTTGAAGATTGTACAGTCATTACTAACAGTAAATTGAGTCTTTTTATGTTTAAGTATAATTTTGCTGTGCATGTCCTTGTATTTCACTTAGATATTTGTTATACTACCAGTACATTTTATTTCAATTTATTTAAGGCAGATATTGTGGCCTACTACACCGTATTTAAAAAACAGCTGTAGCTACTGTTTACATTTCACATACAAAACCTTCTTTGCATTAATAATAAAAGAAAGGAATACAGTATAATGCATTACAGCTCAAACTATCCAACAGAAGAAACTAGCCTGACCATGGCCAGTTGCAATCATATTTGGTCTACTTTTTTTTGTAGACCAAATATGTGGCCAAATTAAAAAAAAAACTTCAATCTGGGAATAAACCTAAAATAACCCCAGTGGGTTATTTTAATTGTACAGTGTAATCTCCTTTTAAGTCACAACAGCAAAACTCTCAATTTCCCAGTGAAAATGAAGAGGACATGACCTCTGTGTCGTCAGTGGTCTATGGCACAGGAGTGCTAAAACACTGCTCACACAGTGGTACATTTTACCAAAAATACTTCTTTTCGTATTCTTATTTTCTCCAAAAGATCTAAGTGTGTCTGCCAACAACAATGGTGTGGCTGAGAAAAAGCTGACCTGAATAAACTTTAAGCTTTTAGTGTCTCTTGTGGTCTTCACCCACCAGATGGAGTTTGGTCAGTTGCCATGGAGATATGTACACTATTACTGAGGCTTATGTGTTTATTCCTAGTCAAGTTGTAGCTACTTTTGTGTTATTCGTCATTAGAAATAATTCTTCTCAGTGACTGGCCGCGAGGGGGATGTGGCTGACTTTAATCACACTTACTCGTTCACTTCTCTTTGCCCATGCAAGACGGACAGTACCAGCCATCCTTCAGCAGGAACAATGAGATCGAGTGCTCTGGTAATAAAAGAGTCCCACCGACATCTCTTCAAGGAACCTCACCTAATACATCAGCGGCGGCGTGGCAGGGGCCTCGCCGCCACCTCAAAGGGACCACCGGGGAGAAAATAAACTTGGCCGCCTCTCTCCTGGGGCCAGCTGCAGAGAGTGAGAGAGGAAGAGAGATAGAGGAGGGAGAAAGGGAGGGAGGGAGGGAGGACGGTGTGTGTGTGTGTGTGTGTGTGTGTGGTGGGGTGCATGAGAGCAAGGCCGGGATTCCCATACTTGCTAATTGTTTTGTTGGACGGCTGCCCAAACTGTGATGTGAAAAAGGGCCGTGGACTGAGGGGAGGAAAGGAATCACATTGTGTTCCAGCTGATCCCATCATGTGTCTCATCTGCCCTCAGGGTTCCTTCAGATCACTTACTGACTGTTTGTCAGCGGTGATATGGCCAGCGCAGTGTATAAGTATGGAGGCTATAATCAATTCTTAATACTGCACAACATCTCTTTGTGTGTCTGTCAACATATACATACTGGACAGAGATACTGAGACATATACAGCTGGGTTTTGATTTTAAAAAGGTATTAGTTCTGAAGATGCAGTGGTGGAGATCTCCTCAAGCCCACCACAGAAAGCAACTCATCCCTCCTTCACTTATGTTACATCACTATCTAATGTATATGCCATCCCATTACTCCATGAGACTCTCTGCAGGCCCCACCCCAACAAATCTGTGTGCATGTAGCGTCCTAAGTCTGCCATCTTCTGGACAAAGTATTGAGGTGTTTTTGGGGACATCTTGGCACCTGACAGTCATGTAACAGTGTAGGTTTTATTTTATTTTTACAAATACTTTCATATAATAGTCCCTCGTTTTGACATGTGTCGGGGAAAATACACTGGAAGGTACTTGATAAATCAGAAATGACAACACCGATGATGCACAAGCGACGTAGAATATTTATTAATATGGAGGATTACAAAAGCATGCTGACAAGTGCAGGACATGAGTGGGCTTCACGAAAGACAGAAGACGCTAATGATTTGTTTTATTTTTCATTTATTCAGTTTTGAAGGATTGTGCCAGTTTTTACTGGATTGGCATTACATATTGAAAAGCAAGAAGCCACTAAATGTGCTGTGATTGTTTTCATTGTCATAGATTGCAGTGTCTTCTGGGAGGATCATGTGTAGCTCGTCACCAACGTTCAGCCCTAATGTAACAGCATTTGACAGGTACTCAAAATTAATGTCCTTGTACTTCCCTTGCAGATTATACATTATGCGTTTGTCGTTAAGAAATAGATTTAGTCCCATGGTTCCATTGACCTGATGACCACATATTGTAAATCTAAAATGGTACACCCCTTTCACAGGTGCAGTGAAGAAGCCGGTGCTTGGACTGTAGGCATTACCGACATTGGTGAAGACCTTACTGAACCTCAGAACTGTTGGGGTATTGTAAGGCCCTACACCTTCTGAGTTTGTCAAGGCAGTGTAAAATGCCACTTTAGCATTCTCTTTGATTAGACTAGCCACTTGAAACTCGGTAGTGTTCATCTTGTCCATTAAAGATGTAAGCTCAAGCTCTTGAACTGAGTTCTGAACCTGCAAGTCACCCATTTTGAGTGTCAGGAGTTGCAGCTCACCATCACTGACTTCCACTCTGTCTTCTATGGACAAAAGTCCAGCTGCCTGGTTTTGCAGATCAACCCTCAGCTTCTCCCTGTCCCTCTCACTGGCGTCAAGCCTCGCTCTGAGATCTGACAGCTCTACCGACTGCTCCGTGTTTATGTTCTTCAGCTCTTCCACTTGTTTTTCACTGGCTCTCAGTCTCTCCTCCACAGCAGTGTGGTCAGTCTTCAGCTCCTCCAGGTGGATTTTAGCGAGGTGGAGATCCAGCTTCTGCTCATCTGCCTGCATCTCTGCCTCCTTCAGCCTGCCTTTTATGTTTCCCAGCTCCACTCCCTGCACCACCACCACGTCTCTCAGCATCCTCACCTCCGTCAAAAGGTCGGTTTTGGTGCTGGTCTGGTCGCTGGACTGATCGGCTGTGGTATCGAGATCCAGAGGCTGCGTTTTGTTAGGCAGGAGGTTGCGGGCTTTGGTCTCCCCTTCACTTGCCTGCACCTCCTGTGCCCATGAAACCAACAGGCAGAGCAGCAAAGACAAACCTGACCTCATTTTGCTGTCTATTGATGCCTCTTTAGGTACAGCTGGAGATGTGGCTTTACAGGGCTTGATATAAGAAAAATTTGTAGCTGACATCATGGAAAGGCGTGGCCTGTGTTTTAGATAAAAAGTTTGGCTGGATTTCTGATTAAAAAAGTAAAAGGTGGCACAAAGACAAATTGAGATACGTACTATCAGTACCAGGGTGGTCTGCAAGGTAGGGTACATGATGTGGTGGGGTTGTTTGGCATCAGCTTCTTCTGCTCTATTTCTGGTGATTTGGCTGTGATAAAGGCCTCATGTTCTTCCACATGTTTTGTGACATATGATGACATAGAACACTTTTAAAAAACATTTTAAAACGGTTTATTTATTCTTTGTTTTCCTAATTGCCTGCTTTTATTTTGAATGAATAAATAAGTGGGAGAAGCATCTTTCTGAATTCTGTCGCAAAGCATCAGAAAGGAAACAGAATAGAATAGAACAGAATAGAATATATCTTTATTGTGATTGTACATTGTACAATGAAATCGGAAGTTCAAGCCTTTTCAGTGCTAAAAGATACATAAAACAGTAAGAACAGTAGAGAAACAATATAAAAATATAAGAATAAAAGAAATACATAAAAATCACACACATGCAGAATTCAGAAAGATTCAAGTTATTAAGTTATTGCTCTCCCCAGAAATTGCACTTCTATGCTACCCATCTAGCATTTATTTTACATTCAATTAATTAACACCAGCATTGGACACCAGTCTGTGGGGGAGGATAGTATTGAATGCAGAGCTAAAATCCACAAAAAGCAGTATTGCATAGCTCCCCTGCTGCTCTAGGTGGCCCAAAGTAGTATGGAGAGTGAAGGGGAAGAGTGAAGACGAAGAGAGGATAAATCCACTGGGCTTATATATTTCCATTTTCAGAAGCTAGTAGTTTCAAGTGTGTAGTTAATGCTTAAAAACTTTTATTTTACCACCATTATTATTGTATCATCTTTGAAATAAGAGTAAGAATAAGAATAATACCCTTTTATCTTATTCTGTTTTATTATACTACCTTCTTAGCTTATAAGTTTTTGTCATTTGTCAGTCGACTTTATGTTTGTGCTTTTTATTTTTAAGCACATTGAGTCAACACCTGTCAAATGATATATGCTCTAAAAATAATAATAGACTTTGACTTTGTCGGCCTATTGATGTTCCAAGTTGCTGATATTACTGCCGGAAAAAATAACAAGTCACAGCAATTGTTTTTCTCTAATTGTTTTCGTCTTCTATGAGCAACATCTGGGATTTCTCCCATGGCTTTTCTTAATCTGTTTTCTAGCTTGCACTGTTTAAGTTGGCGGTAATGCCGAATGACCTGTCAAAAACACATGCTGCTGCTCTCATGACAAAGGTCTGCTTAACACTTAGCTTTGTAGAAAGAAGATAACCAAGTCCCATGCATCTCTATTTTTGTATGTCTAGAACCACTGTCATTTCAAATAACAACACTCGTATTATGCAAAGTATTGTAATTGAAAACTTGTCATGGAAAGGTTGACCAGGTCTTTTGACCAGAAGATGGCAGCCTTGCAATAATGGTGACACACATCATTTGTAGCTGCCGGGCAGTGGTTGGTGTTATGAAATGCAATGGATGCCATTTGACACAAACTGACATCATTACCAGCTTCTTCTCAGTCTCGGTCACCCACAGTGCTATTGGCAATGATTTAAATGCACAATGCATATGTAAGTTTACATAAATACAGATGGCACACAGATGTCCATCACTAATGCCCCAAGGGGAGAAAAGGTGTTTGAAATACTTTTTAACGACCTGTTTACAGTACCGCTCCAAACCAGTAGATGGCAGCAGAGGATCCCTCTATGATGAAAAGTTGTGAAATCAAGAAAAGCAATAACGCCAATGCAATAGAGGGGAGAAAGAAGTGAGAAGTAAAGATACATTTCATGGATCTTTTGAGGACATTGTGAGATGATGTGCAGCAACCAAACTGGAGGAGAATCAGGGAGGGTCACATTGGAGGAGCCAGGGGGCATCTGGGTACAAACATTGAAATGATGTAGATGTTTTGGTAAAAGAGTGCTGACTACTGTGACTGGTTTGGTGCTTTTAGAAATTTATAGTGTTATAGTGAGCATTGGACACCAGTGTGCCACTCTGAATTACGTAAAGCCACACACTCATCATGCATGTAAAAATTTGCCAGATATTCTAACATGACTGAGGTTCGGGAACAGCTGGTCGAGGTATCAGTTTGTATCAGATGGCATGGCAGCCTGGCACAGCAGCAACCAGGGTGTTGGAGATACCAAAGATAGCCGGAGCCTGTCCAGATCACCTACCTATGTTTATTGGCATACTCGCGCCCGTGTGTGTGTTGTGTGACTGTGTGTGTGTGTGTGTGTGTGTGTGTGACTGCTGGCATCAGTTTGTGATTATTAAAAGGAGCACAGCAGGTGTCTGCCCCGAGTCTTCTGACCTTTACATCAATGCTGTAGTCGTCATCTCTGCAGTAAACTATCTGACTTTATCGCCAGCATTCCTCCTTTCTGGAAAAAAAAACAAAACAAAAATTGACTTAAATATTCAGTTCAGACAAAGAAAACCAAAAAAACAAGCAAAAAAAAACCAAATGTTCTACTTTACCCATCATTGTCTCTAGCCATTCTGGCAGTTTGGGTTTTATTGGCAAATGATGAGATATTGTTCTCAATCTGTCAATTTTAATTTCTGATGTGAAAGAAAAAGATCTCTTGTTTTCTCGGTTTACTGCAGGTATTATAACTGCTGACCATCAGTTTCTTCAGTTTATTTGCTATCGCTAAACAAAAGTGTCACACACTGTGTACTGACATAAATGAATTTGTTGTTTAGTTTGTTGTGTTGGGGGGGAGAGGCATTTAAGTGTCATGTATCAGAGTGTGTTTTAAGGAATATTTTGACATAATTGAAATAATAGCGACTTCCAGTCTCTGCTGGTTGCCTGGCAATATTGCAATGGTAACAAGTCTCCAGGACAAGAAATAGGAAGAATAGGAGACGTAACTCACAAGAGGGTTCAAGGATTAATTTAATTTTCATTTTACAACACAAGGTTGTATAAATGAAACTGAAAACCACATTTCAGCTTTTGAATGGATAAAAAAAACAAGATAGAACATTTAAATTGGAGAGCTGTAGAGGTGCCAGAAGGAGGATTTTATTACCTTGAAGACAGAGCCAGACTAGCTGTTTCCTGTTTTCATGCTAACTCGACTCCGGTTTAATCTTGAACAGGCATATATTAGAAATGTATTCAGTATTCTCATCTAACTCTTGGCAAGAAAGCAAATGTTCCACCACTATTTTAATGATGTTGTCTTACCGCATACATTTGCTTGACACTAATGGATGAACAGATTCTGAAGTTTTTGTAAAAAAGTCACTGAAAAGCTTTGCAAGTTTAGTTTTTCATAACACCCCTTCTGATGTGTAGAAAGGATGCCTCAGCCTGTCACTCATCACAGTCAGATCAAAGCTCCAAAAACACGACTGTGCTCACACATAGCTGTCAGGTAGACAAGTAGAACAAATGAATATCCATCCCCTGCTTGGGTGCTTTCAACCCCTCTCCTCCTCCTGAGCTATTATGCAGCGAATAAGTGAAAAACAATAAATTTCACTGTGAAACCCAAACACAAGCTCAAAGAGGTGTTTGCGCCTCGAGCCTTCAAGTACCTCCTCGCACTCACAGATTTATGTAGCCTGAAGTACTTCACACTCAGCAGACTGTGAAGGAATTTGACCTGAACATGGTGGTTGTCAGCCCATGCTTTAGTGATTACATTACAATAATTAAAATCGCTAATATATATGGACTAACATGCACCACTAATTGCACTAATTTTTCAAGGTAGGAAACAACTGAAACAACATTTGCATCTGCGCTTCTCAGCCTAAATTGTGTATTTTCTTAATATGTGGACAGCCGAGGACTGGCAGACGACTTTACTGCGACATGATTGGTTATTGGTTGTTAGGCCTGATTAAAGAAGCACAGTCATTTTCCTCAAAGCCTTGAACTGCTAAGCTCATAAAATACAGTATTATAATTGGATGGTTTAGGGCTTAGGGAGTGCTGATAGTCAAATGCAATTAGGGATCAAAGAGCAAGCAAAGGGTAAAGGAGGCCACACATGCACACACACAAGCACGCGTATCCATGCTGTAAGAGCAGTGTTAGTAGAAGGAAGGGGCGCCTGACTAAATGATGTTTTCCCAGGTGGACACAATTACCTGTGTGTGGAGTGTGTGTGTTTTTGTGGGTGCATGCACACAAGCCTCTGTCCAAGTGTGCGCGTCTGTGTGTGCATAAGAATTATCCGCATGTTGTTTTTAGTGGATTCAGGTCTATTACAATTAGGAAGACATGAATCAAAGTCAGACTCCCACAGCTCTCCACACACCACTCGCCGGTAGAGAAGCATTAGCCAGGCAGCGGAGAGAGTCAGACGGTGTCCCGATGCTTTTCTTATTATTACCACTTAGAATAATACCGTGCAGACAACCATGATACATAAGCAGCGTCCCGGGTTTATTTAACAAGTGGCTACTCATTCCCAGTTAGAGCAGAGCACTCACAAAGCCAGAGGGAGCAGGATGATGATGGGTCACTGCATAGGGGAGCAGAACACAAGCTCTCACTGTTGAGTCATGGAGTTTATGAGAGGCCGAGGCTAATCCGTGTGTGTGTCAGTAAATTTGTGCGGAGGCATATAGCGTGTGCAGGATTTCACTGAGGGAGTGATACAAACACCTGCTTTAGTGCTCATCAAATTGAGGCGGCGAGTGTGTATGTGTGGCCATGTGTGTGCACACTTGGACCGGCGAACATGTGCCTCGTTGTAAGTTCAAATCACTCACAGGTGACTTTGTTTATTTGATCTCAATTAAGCCTTCGCCTCTTCCCACACGGAAATCTGACCGAGAACAAAAAAATCCCCTTCTTCTATTAATTCCAAACAGCGTTCCAAGGATTGTGGTGAAAGCCCAGAAGAAGAAAAAGGAAGAGAAAAACAAAGCAATTCTGTCAAAACTGTGCCCGCCCCGAGTGGCTGCAACAGCGTGTCTTTTTTATCCACACTCCACCAAAACGGGAACACCTCGGAATACTGAGCACACATGGGCTCAATTATCATCTCATGGAATTCCACAAAAAGTGAAGTCGGCAATAAGGAAAATATTCCTCTAATCTGGGGTCTTCCTCAAGCTGGGTGTGAAGGAAATTTAGGGGTCCCCATTTTAATTGGGTCCAGATTCCAGATTCGACCACCCTATTGAAAAAGGGCTGGGACAGTTTTTTTTAGTGGGGTTATTTTGTTGAAAAGAGGGACTATTTTGGTTGTACGTGAATAAATGTCTGACTTTTCAGAGGGGGTTTCTGCAAACCAGATCAGACTGCCCCGGTGTTATAAGAAGCAGATGGACACGACCAGGGAAAGAAAACAGTGAGTCCCATAAGAGAGGAAGAGAGAAGTTCAGAGTGAAATATGGAGTTAGATCCAATGTGAATATGAGGAAAAAAAGACAAAAATGCTCTTAAGTTCAGCCTTGTTGATCAAAATGTGCGAAAACAAGAATTAAATTAGACAAGACAGCAGAAAGTATTAATAGCCTGATCACCCACTTTCTTAATGAGCTAAGCAGGCAAGGCCACAAGTTTGACACCATAAAAATCACTAATCTCCATGCACTCCAGGACTCACACATAAGAACACACACACCTGTATTTTGACAGATTTATCTGGTGAGTAGAGTGACGCAACTCACAACAGCACTTTTCTTCCAGTGACAGCTCTGGGAGGCCACTGTGAGAGGAAAAATGTAACACTACTGTACTTTTAGCAAGGCGAGGAAGAAAATTGAGAGAATGTGTGAATAATTGATCCTGTTGCTGTAGTTTAGGCACTAAAAAGCGGTGGTGAGAGGGCATGAGTTCAAACACTGGCAAGGACGAAAGGAATACTATTTATGTTGCCCGAAACAGATTTAATAAAACTCTGCTGAAAGGTTAGACACTAAAAGGGTTTATTTTTGTAGGAAAAAACACACACCGCTGTACCTTCATGCAGATTACATTTGAATTTCTCTCAAAATTTCCTGTCGGTGACATTTTGATATTTATATCTGTCCGCCAACTCCCTTGCCTCAATGGGCACTGAGCAGATTACAACCCAATATCAGCCCTAATCTTAGTTTTGGGAACAGTCAGTTCAAGAATTCAGCTCTCAGCGTCATCAGAAGTATTTCTGCCTCTGCAAAGGTCTGAAGGCCCAATAACAGCGTAATTAAAAACAATATATATTGGTGGCAAAATAAATCTGAAATTTCTGTAGTTGAGTTCTCATGTCGAGTTCAACTTTGTCTCCTGAATATAGCTAGAGAGGTTTTATTACTTTTCCTTAACTTTTTGTTGAAATGATGTACATTCATAATGAAAATGCCAGGAAGGCTTAGTATGGCATAGGATACTACAGAAAGCTAAAAATGCTTTTGTGACTGACCAGCAGTAACATGTTCCCAGCTTGCTGGTACATTAGTGGTTGACTTACCAGCTACAAGAAGCCCCTTTGTCACCAAGCCTTTGGAGCCGCCTGCCTCATAAAGACGAGTAGATACATTTTGCTGTGTCACTTTCTGATGAGTTTAGACCTTAACAGTGTGGAAGAAAGACAACTTTGAGATAGCAGAAGACAAATATATTTATTCATCATACTATCAACTCCATACTATCCATTTCCAAATGCTTGGTGCTAGTTTTATGAGAGGAGGGTTTCATGTCCACATGATTATACTGTAAATAAAGTAAAACAGTGTGGCATCTTCCCCTGTATCCCTGCCTTGAATTCACGCTGTGATACATCTATAGGTTTTGATATTTCTGCGTGCATATGAGAGAGTCAGAGTGACAAGTTGAGAGTTTCATCTGCATGTTAAGAGTGTGCTGTGTGGGAGTTAAAAAAACAACACCCACCTACTCACCCATTCACTTCACCCTCACTCTCCCTCTCCATCCCGTTCTTTCTCTCTAGATGCCATTTGTCCACCTTGGTACTCCGATGC